>PVIA01000248.1:0-208290 GCA_004024845.1 Tonatia bakeri | reverse complement strand
TACCAAGAACAAGGAAAATATTGGTTCCCTTTGACAGAGTAATTTTACCACTGGGGTATTATGCCAAAGATTCTAAAACGTGAAAAGAGTTAGATGCACAAAGATGCTCATTGCAGCATTAAAAAACCAAACAAATAGCTGAAAACTGAAAATGGCCTAAATGTCCAAAAACAAAGAAATGGTAAACTCAGGTTTGCCCTAGCCACTCAACAAAATACACTGCAGCTAAGAGGTCCACAAAGACCTACGGCAAATACAAATGCAAAACAGCAAGAGCAAAACGTTAAGTTTAAAAAGCAGTGTATATAATTAGTATTGTATAATGTATGTAGTATGAATACAGCCTCGTAAAAAAAAAATGCACGCACACAACAAGAAATGCAGGTCTGCCTGTGCGGGGCCTGGGGCAGGGTGCACGTGGAGACCGCACCACAAATCCCTAAATATTAAACAATTTAAAAGTATTGTTTATTAAATGTGTGTTAAATTGATTTAATAATTATTTAAATTAACATAAAATAAATATAATGACATTAAATACTTAAAATTATTTATTACACATTAAATTGTTAAATAATTCAAGCAAAAACTGTCAAATAAAACTGTCAAATAAAATGTCCTCCTACCTTGTGATAAATTAAGCTGTATATTGTAATCCCTAGAGCAACCTATAGAAAATAACTCAACAAGTTTAGTTTAAAAATGAACTGAGGAATTAAAACGATGCGCTAGAAGAGTATCTACTTAACACAAAAGAAGGCAGCAAAGGAGAACCAGAAGGGGGGAAACAGTCATGAGATCTGTCAAAAACAAAGAACAAAATGGTAATCCAATCATATCAATAATTGCTATTATGGGCTGAACATTTGTGTCCTCCCCCATTTTCATATGTTGAAGCCCTAACCCCCAAGGCGACAGTATTTGGAGATGTGGCCTTTCGGAGATACGGGGTTTAGATGAGGAAACGAGGGTGGGGCCACCGTCATGGGATCCGTGCTCTTGTATGAAGAGGAAGACCAAATGGCTTTCTCTGCCACGCGAGGACTCAGGGGGAAGGCAGCTACCTACGAGCCAGGAAGAGAGTTCTTTCCAGGAATCTGCCAGCATCTGGATCTTAAACTTCCCAGCCGCCAGAACTGTGAGAGATAACTCTGTTCAAGCCACCTAGTCTACAGGATTTTGTTGTGGCATCCCAGCCTATCTAAGACAATTGCACTGAATCATAGCAGCATTGTTTGTAAAAGCTCCAAACTAGATAACTCAGATGTCCATCAGCTAGTGAATGGATGAGCGATGGAGTACTAGTCAACAATTAAAAAGGAATGAACTACAGCCCTGGCCAGGTGGCTCAGTTGGAGTGTTGACCCATACACCAAAAAGGTTGTGGGTTCGATCCCCAGGCAGGGCACATACCCAGGCATGTGTTCAATCCCCGGTTAATCCCCAGTTGGGGTACGTATGGGAGGCATCCAATCAAAGTTTCTCACATAGATGTTTCTCTCTCTCTCTCTCTCTCTAAAACCAATAAAAAACATACCTTCAGTTGAGGATTTAAAAAAAGGAATTAACTACTGATACACATTGTAACAGGAATAAGCCTCAAAAACATTATGCTAAGAGAAAGAAACCAGATACAAAAGACCACATATTATACAATTCCATTTTTAAGACCTCCAAAACAGGCAACTCTATAGTGGCTGGGGCTGGCAGTGTAGCAGGAATTGACTGCAAACAGCCACATGAGCTTTCTGAGAGGACGCTAGAAATGTTCGAAAGCTAGACTCTGATGATAGTAATGGTGATGCGCAACTCTGTAAACTTACTTAAAAACCCTTGATTAAAATGCATATTTTAAATGGGTGAAATTTACATAAATAAATTATATCTCAATAAAACTGTTTTTTAATATGCTAAATTTTAAAAATTGTACTGCAAATTCACAGAATGAGATAAAATATTTGCAAATTATATATCTGATAAGGAACTTGTATCCAGAATATATAAAGAACTCTTACAATTCAAAAACAAATGACTCAATGTAAAAATGGACAAAGGATCAAAACAGACATTTCTTCAAAGAACATATACAGACGGATGCTGAGCACGTGCAAAGATGTTCGACGTTATTAAACATTAGGAAAGTGCAAATCGAAACCGTGAAACCACAAGAGCTGCCACCTCACACTCGGCAGGATGGGTGTAATACAAAAATGGGTAAGTGCCGGCGAGGATGCGGAACCCTTGACCCTCACGGAGGGCTGGAGGGAATGTAAAATGGTGTCATCACTTTAGAGAAAAGTTTGGCAGAGCCTCAAAGTTAAACATACAGTTCCCGTACAAACTAGCAATTACCACTTCAGTATGTACCCAAGAAAAATGAAACACCTGTCCCCACAAAAACTTGTACATGAAGTTTGTAACTGCAATATTCATAACAGCATTATGTGGCCAAACACGGAAACAACCCAAGTGTCTGTCGTCTGGTGAATGGATAAATAAAAAGCGGTGCACCCATAAAATGGAATATCGTTCATCAATAAAAAGGAATAAAGTACTGATACGTGTTACAACGCCACTGAACTTTGAAAATATTATGCTACATGCAAGTAGCCAGTCACAGAGGACCAAATATTAATTAGGCAAATACATAGGGATAGAAACTAGGGTAGCAGTTACCTATGGCTGGGAGGGTGGATGAGTGACAAAAATGTTCTAAACTTGTGGTGATGATGGCAGAACTCTGTGAACAAACCAAAAACCATTGAGTTGTACATCTTACATGGATGCATTGTATGGTATGTGAATTATTTCTCAATAAAGGTGTAAAAAAACCCAAAATGACAGTACATGCTCGTGACACTGACGTCACTTCCGTTTTCCCAGAATCCTCATGTTACCATATTCTTGTCTCCATAAATTCTTTCCAAAGCAATGGAGGGGCTCTTTTTGCCGCCCTCCCATCACACACGCCCTGGCCTCCCAGCTTTGCCTTCCTCCTGCCACTTCTCTGCCTTTGTCCCCGTCCTCGGGAACGGCATCAGCAACCCCACAAGTCATCCCAGATTCTTCGCACCAGACCCTGCACCACAGACTCATCCAAAAATCCGGTCCATTTTCCTTCCTAAATGTTTCTTAAACGTACTTGTCCTCTGCACCACCTTACTTTGCAGACGGACGTCAGTGCTGCTTGAAGGCTCCAGCAGCCTCCTCACTGGCCTCCCTGCCTCTGGCCTTGTCCCGTTTCCCTCTTCCACGCAGCAGCCAGATTCTCCTATTTAAACTACAGCCAACTGGGGACTCCCCACTGGCCACCCCCCTGCAGGTTGTGGTCTCCAGCCTCACATCTCCCTGCCCCCATATTTGCAGGAGCCCTGCCCTAGGGACCATTGTCACCCCTTGCTGGCCGAAGCTCTGCATTCCAGCCTGCAGGAAGGGGAAAAGGAGGAAGTGTAGGCCCAGCCAGTTCTTTTCAAAGAAGTGGCACTGAAGTTGCACACATCCTTTCATTCCATTCCACTGGTAACAATGTTGTTCACATGTGGCTGCAATGAAGACTGGAAAACAGAGCCTCTAGTTGGGTGGACGTCAAGACAGGCTGGTTCATGGGACATCATAGGTTCTCCCATAATCTGCTGGGAGCCACCAGGAGCTGCCTCCTGAGACTGACTTTATACTTCGGGGTGCCAGAGGCTTGGCTACATGGGGACTATATCAGGTATCTGCCATCTATAGCTAACCCCCCAAAACTTAGTGGCTTAAAGCCGCAGCTCTCTTCTTTGCTCATGATTCTGTAGGTCAGCAGTTTGGCTGGGCTCTGTGGGTGGCTCTGCTACCGGGGTCAGCGGTGCAGCTGTATTGTCTGGTAGTTTGATTAGGGTGGGCTGTCTGAGGTGTCTGCACTCACATGTCCAGAAGTCGGCAATGAAGGTGGGACTTTCACATCTCATCCAATCACCTGGGGAGGTGAAGCGCTGTTGTGAATTAATGTTGACCCCCCCCAAAAAAAGATATGCCCATGTCCTAATCCTCAGAATCTGTCGATGTGACCTTCTTAGGAAAAAGGGTCCTTATAGATGTGACTAAGAATCTTGAGATGAAATCATCCTGGCTTATTCAGGTGGGCCCTAAAGCCAGTAATTAGTGCCCTTGTAAGAGTCATGCAGAGGAGAAGACAGACACAGGGGAGAAGACTGAGTGAGGGTCAAGACGGGGACTAGAGTGATGCAGACAGAAGCCAAGGAAGACTGGGAACCCCTAGAAGCTAGAAAGATTTTTCCCAGAGCTTCTGAAGCAAGTGGGGCCCTGACAACCCCTTAATTTCAGACCTCTTGCCTCCAGAACAGTGAGAGAATAAATTTATGTTTTTTCAAGCCATCAAGTTTGTGGTAATTTGTTATAGCAGCCCTAGGAAACTAATATAAGCACATTGCTCAAAACACAGCCTCCTGGGCAGCAGGACCTGTCGGTAAGATGATTTCCCCGAGAGGGCAATACAGCCCATTGGCCACATAAGCACAGACGTTATTCCCCCGCCAGTAGGTGGGCCCTTCTGCTGTTTCCTGAGACCTGTGTGTGATGTAAGAGGACTTGAATCCCGCTGTCCTACTTACTCCTCAGCATTAACACACATGAGGCTTTTGAGAAGTCTCAAGGGTAAAAGGAAGGACCAAGATGGATAAGTAGCTTAAAAGAGGATTATCAGATCACCGGGAGTGTTTAGTTTGGCTGCTTGTCCCTGAAGGATGCAGAGTCCTGAGCACATTTTACAGGCTGAGGGAAGAAGCGAAGGAAGGAGAGGAGCCACGCCCTCGATGCCCAGTGCACTGTGCTTCTGTTCACGCACATCAGAGTCACGGAGGTTAGCGCTCACAGGGACCTTGGTATTTCACCCACCACTTTATGGATGAAGAAGCAGAGAGGGGAAAAGAGAGGAGTGACTTACCTACAGCACTTTGCTCCCAGCATCCAAACCCCTCCTCTTCCTATGGGTCCAAGATGTCAGTGTGCCCTTGGCAAAGACAACTGTTTTTTAAAACTGCCTTATTTATGTCTCTGTGCATGTAAAATGTCTCTTCTCGTTTTCCTCTATTCCTGTGCCCTCTCCCTGTTTCCTAGATACAGTGGTTCACGAACCCTTACTTTTGACAAGTACAGCTGAGAGAACGGAGGAGGCCACTCCGCTGGGCAGAAGGGCAAAAACACCCCAGAAGCAGTGTGGCTCCTCCAGACCGGCCAGGACCGCAGCACCTCGCTGAACCCTGCACGTTCTTAGGCCTCTAGCAGAGAACCCTGGAGTCTTTCTTCAGTTCCCTGCATTCCATGCCAGCACGGTTTGAAGTCAGATTCTGGAAACAGAGTCACTTGCACAAGATTCAGGAGGCCAGAGACAAGAGAAGCCCTTCTTCTCTGAATTGGCAGGGGCGGGCGTGAGCTGTACCACATCCTCCAGGCAAGCACTTTCAAGTTGCTCGCTTTGGTGCCACTGGAGGCTGAGATGACCTGAGCCTCTTTTTTATTTTTATTTTTACAGTGAAACATTTTAATATTTAGAATTAGCCAGTTCAGATGATTCCAATTTTGTTGGCAACATCCAAACACCCTAGTTGGCAGCCAGTTGAACACAGGCCTCCTTCTCTCCGTCAGGCCTGACCAGGAGGTTGACCTTGGCCATGTCAGTGTCACAGAGCTTCTTCACAGCCTGTTTGATCTGGTGCTCCTTGGCCCTGACATCCACAAGGAACACTAGTGTGTTGTTGTCTTCTCTCTTCCTCATGGCTGACTCAGCACTTGGGGGAACATGATGATGGCGTAGTGGTCCAGCTTGTTGCCCCTGGGGCTCTTCCTAGGATGTCGGGCTGCCTTGGGAGCCACAGTGTCTTCGCCGCATTGGAAGGTAGGAGACAGCCGATCTTCTTCTTCTTTTTTCCTGGCTGTGGACCCCTGCCAGCACTGCTTCCTTTGCCTTCAAAGCCTTGGCTTTGGCTTTGGCTTTGGCTTTGGGAAGGGTTGGGGCTTCTTTCTTCACTTTTGGCACCATCTTCATGAAAAGGCTCATGTCAGCATCTTCTCTGCGATTCTGGCACTTCCTGATTCTGAGTGGGGTTTGATGGTGGCTCCCCTGACCTGCTTTCATCCAGCCCTCCCATCAATTACACAAGCCTCTAAATCCTCTGCATTAAAATCCTACATATTTGGGATACCCAGAGTATCTCCTGTTTTTCTGACCAGACCCTAATGGACACAGATAAAGAAGCAATGTAAAATGGTGTGGGGGGGGAGGGGAACCCTTCTGAAATGTGAAAGTTTCATCCTGGACAGTGAAAGTTTTATATAAAGTGACAACTGGCCCTGGAACCAATGTTTCCTAGGTTTAGTTTTTGTTTGTTTGCTAGGAGCCATCTGGGGCGTGTGGCCTCAGAACCGTGAGGTGAACGTCGAAGCTGTCCTCTTGTCACAGGTGGACACAGGTAACCAGGGTCTCAATGATTGTGAACAAAGAATTGAACTGAACACACAGAGAGTTTATAGCAGAAAGCGAGAGAGCAGAAGAGAGCAGATTTATTAAGCAATAGTACACTCCCCAGAACGTGGGAGTGGGCCAACTCTGAGCAGAGATCGACCCTCAGTGACTGGAGGGATTCTGTTCTTATAGGCGGATATTGTCTGGTGAGTTTTGGTGGGCTTTTATTGTGCATGTGCAAGTAGTTATATTACTTTAAGCTACTGTGCACGTGTTCCCCCATGATTGCGACTGGGCGGGAGGGGTTCCCACAATGCTAATTTATTATACTGCTATTATGATGAAGCAGGGGTCAAGTATCATCATCTGTGCAGGTACAGTCATAATTGAACACGATTCAGTACTTTTCCAGAAAGCAGGGACAATCTGTCTTAGAACAGGGTCACTGTCCTATACTGATGACCTTTGTCTTAGCCCTGGGGTGCCTCCCAAGTTTCCTCCCTTCTGCCTCACTCTGAGTGAGTGTTCCAGAAAGGAGAGCCCCTCTGCCACACCCTCACTCACCATCACGACAGAGATCCCAGAGAGTCGTGGGCAACAGGGACACTGAGGGCCAGAGTCCTCCTTCTCTGTTGGACTGTGGACACACAGGGCAAAAACCAGAAGCCACAAGGAACTAGAGAACCATCTGTCTGAGTATGGTCTCTCTAACTTTATGGGAACAAGGAAGGAAAAGGTTTAAATTATCCTCATTTTTATAGAGAATGGGAACAAATGTTAAGTAAGTCCAACTAATCTTTTAAGACAAATTTCAGTTGATATTTTGGAGAAATAATAGCAGTTGCTGCTTTTTACTGATACATTTCTATGTACTGCCTGACGCTTTTTATATGTCATCCTATTTAATCTCACCAGTGATGCCAAGGTTAGGATATCACTCCCTCATTTCCATAGATTAGAAGCTCAAGGCTCACGGAGGTCAAAGCCGCCTGCTCCCAAGCCATTCTCCACTATGTCGGTCTGCTTCTCTTCCTAGAAAGGAGGACAGAAGAACAAGAGGGAAAGAGAAAAGCAGCAGGTGGAGGAAGTGAGAGAGACTGACAAAGGGAGAAGTGTGGAGGGACATGTGCAAGCAGAAAGGGGAGAGGGGAGAGAAACCCCAGGGGTTCTGCAATGCTGGAGAGACTCCCCAGCAGCCCTGCTCTGATGGTGTGCTGTGGAATGCTAGCTCCGCTCTCGGCCACCCAGTTCGCCACTGTTCGCAACCCTTCCGCCGCTCCTTATTCTGGGTCAACATACGAAACATTCAAACCTGTGGAGAATTTGTTGTGAGTCTATTTGAGCAAAATTGTCTTCTATTTGAAGACAACTGCTGGGAAGCAAAGTCTCACTGGATTGAGAAATGCTCTGGAGAATGGCAGTTTAACACCTTATTTTATCTATTACAAAGGGGCAGACATAAGGAGGTTACAGGAAATCCATTGTTGGTATATTAGGGAGGGGGGGAAAGCAAAACAGGGGGTGGGTAAAAAGTAAACCAGAGAGAGCATACTTCTCTTACATTGGAGGGTATACCGCAGTTAACAATGAACATTTACAGCATGGAGAGATGGTATGCAGGAGAACAACAGTGAAGGGTGAGGGTCTGTACCCCTCAGGAGATCGTGCCTGAGGGGTATGGAAAAAGGGAATTATCTTGATGTGCCAAAGGCACATGATCTTAAACACAAAAACACAACAGACAGGCTTGGTTAAGGTCAAAATTGACCTCTGTTAGGGAAAGACACTGGTCGAGGATGTGATTACCCATGGAGAACTGCTTAGTGCTGGCTAATTTCAGACCATCCTTTGTGGTCACTTTAGGTCTCTGAGTTTGTAAGGCCCCCCCTGAGCCTGTCAGTTTTAGTATGTGGCCCCTTTTCTCCCACATCAGGCTTTCTGAGACTCCAATGTGAATGGGAAAAACCACAACAATCCACTGAGTGAAGACCTCTTTGGGTGGTCCCATCAGTGCTCCGAGTAATGTCATACCAGGGAGTGGATTAAATCAAGCAAAGAGGCAGCCCCAGCTCCGGGGCTAATGAGGGTTGGGAAGCAGGCTTGCCTTGGCACCAGGTAGATGGTGAAAATCCTCTTGAATAATCTTCTGCCAGTCCTTCCAGACCCTTCTCTAAGCACCCTCATTCCCACCCCGATGTCTTATACTCCCAGCTGCCCCTGGGTTTACCTTCACGAGGTCATGACAGTCTCAGCGCCCCTGACTCAAAGAGCCCCTCTGTGCTCTGTGTCCTGAAAGAGAGCATCTGGGTGGATGAGGCAGGACAGAGGCAGGCCTTCCTGGACCCTCCTACCACCGCCCGGCCATGGTCCCTCCCTGTGAACATGTAAGGCCAGGCCAGGTATGGGAAAGCCAAAGGAACACCTGAGAGTTGGTCCCTATCTCATGATATCCCAGATTCCCAGAGCACAGGCAGGGCCCTCGGAGGTCCTATAAGCCCATCATTTTAAAATAAGCCTTCATTTTATCAATGAGGAAACTGAGGGTCACAGACTCGAGGGCGGGAGCCCACAGCCACGCTGTCCGCACACTCACCCAGAGCCCAGACGCCCGCCCGGCGCCCTTCCCTCTGGCAGCTGTGCGTCTCCCCCCCACCCCCGCCCCAGTGCCCAGCGAGCCAGCGAGCACCGCACATGTGATTACAATTACTGTGGGCTTGGCCGGAGCCCAGCCACACCGCGAGCACGTCCAGACCTGGTCACTGGCCAAGTTTCCATCTCGGTAGAAAAATGAAAAGATTCAAGGGATACATGTTAATCCCAAACACACCAGCAGGAAGGATCGGGGTGAGAGAAAGAGGGCCCGCCAGGATCTCCCAGGGCAATGTCAGTCCCCCCGAGAGCTCCCCCGCCCGGGAGACAGGTGCCCCCAGCCCCCAGAGAGTAGGCTCTGTGCCCACCAGGGGGCCAGGGCTGCCCCACTGTGGGGCATTGTGGTTCAACGGCCACCTCAGGATCATTTGTGTTTGTAAGCCCTTCTGGCTCCTGGGCCTAAGATGGAATTCAGCTGGCAAGACTTGGCCAGTGGACCCCAAAGCAGTCGCCCTTCCCCAGCTGGCTCCTTCCTTGTTCCAGGTATTTTTCATACCCTTTGTGTTTTTATCGTCTCCTTCAACATCACTGTCCTCTGCCACTGACAAGGAAACTGAGGCACAGAGATGAAGGGACTGGTCTGAAGCCAGGTTGCCACTGAGGAGCCAGGGAGGGCTACCACACAGGCACAGACAGCCCGGACCGTGTCCAGGACCCTCCTGGTTCCTCCTGCCATGGCCGTGTCGAGTCTGAAGACGCACCTCGTGAGCTGCCTGACTTCCTCTGCCCCACACCTGCTGCCCTGCCCTGCCGGGTCCCAAATTCCACCCTGGCAGCTCACTGTTCCCCTCTGACATCGACATCTCACGTCCTGGAGGCACCTAGACAAATTTGTCCCCAGTGTTTCCACCTCAGGGACAAAGGTTCTTTCTTTTCTCCCAGAGTTGAAGCAGTACTGAGTAACCCGCCGCTCTCAGCTTGCCTCAACTCCCGGGAACTCCCACCTGCAAGGTATGCTTGGTTCTGGCCTCAGAGTGGGCAGCACACTTGAATTTTTGACCTGATATATGTGCATCTAACCTTTTGGGGGCTTATAACAGGTTTAAATAGATATTAGGAGAACCACCACCCTCTGCCTTGAGGGCGTGTTGCCAGAACTCTACTAACATGTACTGGTGATGTGCTAAAAACCTGTGGAGGACAGCAGCCATCAGTTAAATATCCATGTCAGGTGGGGAAGGCAAGGGAATAATGGACTGACTTCTGATGCCCCTCAGGGGATACAATTCCTCAGAAAATGAGATCTGCCGCAGATAAATGTGCTTATTTACACCGACTTCTGGACCAGCGGCCAGGGGCCTGCAGCCAGGCATCTGAGCAAAGGGGCAAGGCTGGAGCGCAGCTTCTGGCCGACTCTGGGATTTATGGGAGTCCTGGCCAGGCCAGGCAGCCTGGTTTTGAGGCCAGCAGCTGGCCCAGGAGGTTGGCCAAGTTTTTCTCAGAGGCCCTGTGAGCATTGGCCCCTTGGGGAGAATGCCTCTGAAATGCTGGGGAGTTATCTGGTCGCTGCTGGAGCCACAGCCTCAGCAGGGGCACTTTCCCCCCTGAGGTGGGGGTTGGGACAGAGACATTATTTCAAAAGGTCCTCCCTTTTCTTTTTTTTGCTTTCCAAAGACCCAAGTGATCACTTTGTGTTTAAGCCAGCCTTGATTTTTCCAAAGAAATGAAGAAAGGAAAGATGTTTTTCCAGGTCTAATTATAAAAACTACAAGGCTGGAAAGATATGGAGAAAACCTTCACCTCCACAAGGGACACCCCGAAGCCCAGGTTGTGAACAACCTGCTGGGAGGCTCCATCAGCAGCCTGGAGGCCCCCATCTCAGGATTACCCCCACTCCATCTATTCCCATCCCCATTGCTGGAGTTAAAGTCCATTCCCTCCTCTCCGTCCTTATGGGAACTGGGAGGTGGCTAAGAGACTAGAAGAGACAGTGGTTTGGGTCCTTCTAGAATCTGAAGGAAACCAGTTGAGGACCCTGTCACCCCAGGGCAGTCAGTCCCTAAAACCTGTGCTGTCCCAAAAGAGAACACGCTGCTGAGCCAGGGTGCTCCCAGGCCTTCCTGTCCCTTTGTCCTGGGAGTGTCCTCTGACCTGCGGACTGCTCTGTTCTTCCGAGCAAGCTGGCAGGAGGCCACCTTCCTAAGTGGAGGGAGTCAGTCTTCTGGTCTTGTTCTGATCAAGAAAACCAGAGTGGGTGTCCCTCAATGTCCTGTTTTAAAATGTGCTCGGGTGGGGGAAGTTGTGGGACAGGAAACGCATCTCATTCTGTCCCCCTCTATCAAAACTACAAATCTTGACTTCCTGCAGGCAGAGATGGCTGGTGAGGCCAGGGAGCGGGTGTCTGGCCAAAGTGTCTGGCCTCTGGGGGCCTCTCCAACTCTGACAAGCTCTGAGTTCTGGATCCAGGCCCTGGGGGACCCCCATCACCCACAACAAACCTCTCCCTCTTTCTACAGCAGCTCACAGCCCCGGCCACACTGGATGACATCTTCCAAACACCAGAGAGAGAGATAAGCAGATGGGATGAGAGGCCTAGGAGCTCGAGGTGGGCCCAGGGAGGCAGGCAGGCTGCCTGCTCAGCAGGGGCACCCAGATCCCGTTGGAGACTGGGCGTGATAGGCGCAACGCCGGCTCTCACCTGTGCTCTCAGACTGTGCCAAGCCCAGCCCGACACAACGACTGGAGCCTGAGCACTGGTCAGACCCTGCGCTGCCCTGACCATGCCCAGGCCTTTGGAGAAAGGGGGTGGAAGAGCTGGGTTTAGGGAGGCCCCAGTGCCTGGACGAGGTCTGGCATCTGGCCTCGTGGCACTCAGTAAATATTTGAGGAGAGAGTGACTTGCTGGATTACTCCTCCTGAAGTGAGCTGGTATTTCAGCTGGGACAGTTTCCCCAGGGATGAATTTCAGAGGCAGAAAAGACAACCTAGTGTCCTTGGAAACCAATACAGAGGCACTTGGTCAGGTGCAGATGGGCTGCATGAGGAAATTTGGATGACCTGCGTCCTTGACCTGTCTGGGGTATTTTTAGGGAAGTCACCCCAAAATAACAACAGTAATAATAGTGGGTGCCACGGTGTGCAGAGGGTAGGGAGAGGCTCTTCTGACAGTCATTTCGAGGTCACCTCTGGGCCTCCTTGGACACCGAAGAATAACCAGAGCAGTCCACCCTGCTTCCCTGCAACCCAGGAACCCCTGAAAACTGGGGGTGTTTGGGATTCTACTTGGGCTCTCACTGAATCCTTACCCCCCTGAACTCCCACCTCCAGACAATGAAACAGCCTCAGCTGGGATCGCTTGCATGCATTCCGCGGATGATCTCGGTTCCCCTCTCAGCCTGGATGAACAGAGTGAAACACCGTGTCCCGCCGCACTCAGCTCAGCTGCTGTCTCCGGGCAGAAACCTTGAAAGGAATCCCAGCTCCGGCCAAGGAAAACATGAGTTCGGTCTGGCTAAGCCAGGTGGCTTCTTTCTCTCTACCTTCCATTCCCCCCACCCCCACCCTCTGGAGCCAGTGAGCTGTTTGGGTAACCCCAGGACCCCACTCCCACACTGCCCGCAGCCAGCCGGTACATTCCAGTAGGATTCCAGAACCTTGGCCTGGCTGCCGGTCACTGGCCTGTGAAGGTGTGAGAAATGTGGGGCTCTGGCCGCTGCCAGCCAGCCCACCTTGACCATCCTGCTTTCCCTGGATAGGGATCCCTTTGTGGAGGGGCAATTGTCCTCAGAGGAGGAACCCACCCCGGGCCCCTGACCCCTGGCCCCTGACCCCTGGCCCCTGACCCCTGGCCCCTGATGGAAGCAGCACAGGGTTCCCATTCTACAGGTAAAGGAAGGTATTTCTTGACCTCTCCTGACACCTTCCGTTCTCCTTCAGACCTAATCTCTTACTGACATGGTGGTATGTCCTGTCTGCTGGGCTTTGTGCAAAAAAACTCTCCTGTCTTTCATGGCTTCTGGTTCAAAAGTTTCTCTGCTTTCTCTTCTCCAGGTGAAGAAGCCCAGGGTCTCACACACGGTGTTTTGTTCACTGTGGAGCAGTGCTGTCCAGTAGAAATAAAATGCAAACTGTAAGTGAGAGTTGTGTATGTAATTTAATATTTTCTAGTAGCCACATTTTTACAAAAGGAACATGTGAAATTCATTTCCATGATGTGTTTTATTTAACCCGACATATGTATATGAACCCAAATGAATATTACCATCACAAACTTTAATTAACATAAAAAATTATTGATGAGATATTTTACCTTTTTTTTCATGCTAAGTGCATTAGTTTCCTAGGGCTGCCATAACACACCCATGGCTTAAAATAGTAGAACTGTATCTGCTCACAGTTCTGGAGCCCAGAAGCCCAAAACCAAGGTGTCGGCAGGGCCACGCTGCCCCTCAAGGCTCCGGGGAACCACCTCTCGGCGCCTCTTCCAGCCCCCTGGCTGCCGGCAACCTTGGCCTTCTGTGCTTCCTGTCCGCCTCGCTCCGGACTCTGCCCTCCTCACCACACAGCCCCCTTCCTTCTGTGACTGTAGCGTCACAAGGCCTTCTCCTATGGATACTTGTCTGGGTTTAGGCCTCACCTTTCTCCAGTAAAAATCTCATTTTAACCCAACCAGTTATATCTGCAAAGACATTATTTCCAAACAAGGTCACATTCTGAGGTCCCAGGTTGGCATGAATTTTAGGCGCGCACCGTTCAACCCAGCACAGTGTCAGATTCAACTTTATCTGATCGGTAAGGTCCATCTCATTTTTGGCACTCAAATTTCTGTCACTTTTGTCTGTTCTGTTAACTGTCCCTTTATTTTCATTTTGGTGGTGCTTGGGGCAGGACCCAAGGTAAAGAAGAAACATGTGAGATTAATTTTAGTTAATTTGATTTAACCTACTATATCTAAAATATTGTCATTTCAACATGTAATTTCAAGAGATAGAAAATTATCAGCAAGTTATTTTACATTCTTTTTCTCAGACTGTCTTTGATATCCTGAGTGCATTCAACCCCAGCAGCACGTCTCTGCTAGGTGGCTGCATTTCAAGCACTCCACAGCCACGTGTGGCTGGCGGCTGCCTTATCGACCACACAGCTCAAGAAAGAAGAGGGCTGAGGCCTGTGGCGACACTGGGAACTCCCTTAGGGGTGTCAGTAGGTTGCAGGGTAAGGAATTTGCTGATGGCTTCACCACCTCCAGGGTCTTCCCTGACTATCTTTCGGCCATGCCTCTCCATGGTGGGGGAAGGGAGTCAAATGAGGCCAGCTCACAGCACTGCTGTACAAGCCAGAATGTAGACTTGTTCATTCACAAGAAAACGATTAACACTTGGTTGCTTCCCACCTGTCCGTGCATCCACCCCTTCCCTGAGGCTCAGTTCTTAGGGAGCCAGTCCTGGGGAGCCCAGATGCAGAACCACGATGGTTCTTCCGAAGTATGGATGACTGGAAACCTCAGGGAGCCGCAGCACGAGGCCTCTACCTCCCCAGCGGACCTGCCCGTAGCAGGGGGACACAGCCAGACTTCCTCCTCCTCTCTAGGGCAGTTTGACCTGGGCATGGCCATGAGCAGGGACCTGGCTCTTTCCTGCACCTCCCTGGCAGACTGGCCCATTCCCACCCACAGACTCCTTTTCCTCTGCACCGACATTGGTCTTGCCAGCCCGCGGCCCATTCTCTCTTTTTAGGCTGACTTTGCTCTGTGTATTTAAATGACTTAGTGTCTGTTTTACGGTCAAACTCTCAAAGAGCAACCTCATTCCCTGGCAAACAGGTTTCCTCATTTTGCTCCCTCAAAATGCCTGCAATTCTTTATTTGCCCAGACACTGCTTCACAGCCTCTGGGGTTTTTTGCGAAGACCAGAAATAAACAGGATCCAGGCCTGGAAGCTGGGCCCAGATATCTCTTATCCACCACCCCTTGGGTTCTCAGGCCTGCTAGTAGTAGGCGCACACCCCCTGCCCAGAATGTTCGGGTGAGGAGCGCCCTGCCTGCCCTTGGGACCCAGGGACAGCAGCGCCTGAGGCCGAGCAGCAGGGTGACAGAATCCACATGCCTGCCCTCAGGAGCAGTAAAGTCACTGTGGATGAAAACAGAGTATGGAGAAATGGAGAACAAGTATAGTGAATGAGGAATCTCTGAAGTTAATTCAGAGTTACCATCAGTCTCTTAAAGCTGCAGATGACACCTCTCTCTCTCTCACGCACACATCTTGAGAGCCTTCCAATTTTCTGTGCTATGCATGGACCTCACAAAAAGTGACTCAACCTTACATAAGAATCTGAGGGGGCCTAGAAGTGCGATGACTCATTGCTTTGAAATTTCCAATGGGTTACACATGTCTTCTTAGATGATTTTTAAATTTTTATCTTTAATAGTTGTCAAAAGGAAAAAAAATTGGCTCGAGAAGCAGATTGGGGTGAGCATCCTGCGCCAGGGCAGGAAAGGATAGTTGTGACGGACAGGGCCCTTTCAGCCGCCGGAGAATCAGTCAGAGAACAGAACTCTCGTCTCGGGACCCCAAGGTGCATCAGAGAACTTGGGGTGACAGTCACCTCTAGAATCCATCTCTGGAGTCCCCAGGACGAGCTTTGATTCGGGGAGGTCTGAGCAGCTCCAGCGTCCTTGCTCACTAGAAAGCTGCAGAGCACCGCCGGGCATTGGACTCAGCTCTGACCGCACACTAGAATCCTGGGAGGAGCTTTTCCAAATCTTGGTGCCTAGGTCACACCCCAGACCAACTAAATCACAACCTCTGGAGACCAGGCCCAGGCGTCAGAATTGTTTAGGTCTCCCGGTGACTGCCATGTGCAGCCCACAAAGTGATGCTGCTGGTTGGGGGACTGGACGGGGCGGGGGCGGAGGGGGGGTCTAGGGTCATTTTACACTAGGTAGTTAATTCCAGTTGTTGATACCTCTGTGACTCTCAGAGGGTCATTAGCCATTCCCTTGAATTCCAAATACAACCAGATGTGGTTCTCCAGGGCACTTGAGAGTTTCCCCCTTCTCAGTCATGTTGCAAAAAAAACCCAAAAAAACAAGAGAGCACTTCCTGCAGGGAAGATTGTTAGTGCCAAAGGGCTGACAAGTGGGCAGCTGGGGGGCAGGTGAGCCAGCCTGTAGGAGTCAGCAGGCCTCTCTGAGGACAGGGGCATCAGACTCTCCTACAGACAGCCTCAGGGTAGGCCCAGATATCTCATCACAGGCTTGGGGTCCAAGGCCTGCAGGCCGCCTACACCAGTTCTCCTCTGCCAGGTCAACCCTGCCTAAACCACCAATGCCTCCTTTGGACATGGGATAAACTCACAGGCCGCATGCTGGCACTTAAAGGCACGCCCAACCTACCCACAACGTTCCTCTCCCTGATGCATATGCACCTTGCCCCACCAACTGTTCCTTCCTCCCCCAAGTGCCTTGGCCATTCTTATATTCTGATGTCCTTTGGCCTGGCAGATGTACAAGGTCTTCAGACATCTCCCAAGGAAAGCAAATGTCCCTGGCAGGAAACTCCCTTGTCAGCCCACAGCCCAGTGAGGATCCACTGACCTACATACACTCTTGCAAGTACAGAGAACAAGTCCTCGGCTCTGAGGTGGGGCAACAAGGCAGAAAGCACCTGAATACAGTCTATAGTATCCCACAAGCCTCACCCACAGATTCCCAGAGCCTGGGGCTGCCATTCTGCGTGTGGCTGCTGGACACATGGCACTGCCCATGCCATCGCCACCCACCCCCCCTCCACAGGCACAGTCTGCCCTCCTCACCTGTGTCGGAATTGAGCCTCCCCTCCAAGAGCTAAAGAAAGGTGGTGGGTAAGTCCGGGCCCCTCCCTCTCCATGTTCAGTTACCTGCTGTCTTTGTCTGAGGGCATGGAATTTCATCTTTCTGAGCCTCCGTTTCTCCTTCTGTAAAATTGGATAGTAAAAGCACGAGCCATGTAGATTTGTCGTGAGGATCGAAGGAGGCGATACCCACACAGAACACAATGCCATACCTGGTGAGCTCTCCCCAGAACTGCCACCATGATCAAGACATGTGGTTATATATTTGAAAACTTATTTGATTCTACCTTGGACTGTAAAGACCATGAGGGCAAAGATCTTGTTTACTCATTTGCTGGGCACCTAGCATGTGCCTAGCACCTTAGGAGTGACTCAGTGAGTATTAGTTGAATGAATAAGGCATGAGCTATTAATCTTTGTTGTTGCTGTTCTCATTATCATTGTTGTTGGTGTTTATTGTTGTTGGTGGTGGTGGTGTTGTTGTTAGGTTCTTTCAATAGCACTACCAGATCTGAGGGCATTGTCCCCTGGCCCTGGCCCCCTCCATTAGCCACATGGTCCTGGCCCTCTACATGGTGCCAGCTGGCTGTGAGCATCTTCTCCCCTCCTCTTACGTCTCTGCAACCTTCCTCTTTGGGGCCACTGCTGTCCTGTCTCTCACAGGGAAGCATGGGCCAGGGACAACTGTGCACCCTGGGGACCTCCTGCACCCAAGTGGACAGCTTCACAAGGAACCTCACATGTACTAGTCAGTCTCATGGGTGAGGAGTCCCACTAGGCAACTCAAAAGCCTGTCCCTAAGCACTCACTGGCAGGCAGCTTTTTCATCCAAAGGCTGATCGTCACTACAGTGGGAAGCGGTGGCTGAGAAGGACCAGCTTTGCATCTTACTCAGCTGGGCCTCACAGGAAATGCAGAAGTGGGAAATACAGAAGCCCAGACCAGATACAATGATCTCTTACCCCTTCTTTTCCCACCTCAGACTTCACCCACTCCCTGCCCCTTCCCTCCACCTCTCTGGGGGCAGTTACACTGTCCTCACTGCAGCTCCAGCTGGGGTTCGGTGAGAACTTGGTGGCTCCTGGGCAGTGACATATGGTTTGATTACTCCCGCCGGTCTCTCTCCCTGGGATCTGCCCTGCCCTTGGGGGAAGGCTGGGACTGGGCTAGGGGACAGGGAGGGAGGGAAGTCACAGCTGATAATCAAGACCCTGCAGTGTCCTGTTTGGCACAAGGGAACACCATTCCAGGCAACATTTTTCAGTAAAATGGCACAGAATTAGGACCACCCACTTCACACATCTGTTCTAAAAAGAACTGGAAAAGTGGGCCTGAGCCCAGATATCTGTACCCTAGCTGTCCCTGTGCCGCCTGACTGTGACAGGGCCAGGCTGCTGGTTAGGTGGGAAATTGAAGACATAGACTCATCTGCCAGCTCAGAATCCCACCTACAAGAAAAGTACTAATGAACAGTCTAAGAGAAAAGTAGGATTTTTTTCTATGTTAATATTTCCTTGAAAAGATTCATAATAGTCCCAAATATCCCCAACTTCTTTGTGGCTAGAGTGGTGAAAATGCAACCTGTTACTCAAGCCCTTACCTCAAACTTCTTTAACCTAATTTGTGTTTTCCCCTCTGCTGCTCTGCACCCCCAGACTACCACTGGTTAGCCTGCTCAAGGACAAGGGTGGCCTCAGTGACCCAGCACTCTAGTTAACCCTCAAGTTTGCGTCAGCAGTTACCGAAGGGCTATAAAGGGGTGACCACCCAGGATCACCTTCCCTTTTATTTTTATTCAGAAAAGCCATTGGAGCTTTTTGGCAATGTTTCCTGAAGTCTATTCCATGAACCTCAAGTTTTCTGAGATGTTAATTGGTATTATATTTTTCAAAATGGTCTAGCAAGTTTGGGAAATATTAGATTTAAAAAAGTAATGTTTCTTTATGCCCTGATGCTGAGACTTTCCCACACACATTAGAGGTGGGTAGAGTATTTTCCAAACGTTCTTGACCACTCGGCACTCTCTTCGGGGGTGGGGGTGCCCTGTGACCAGTGTCCCACAGCCCCGATTTTGGGAAAGTCTGCCCCGTCAGGTTCGACATGAAGAGCACCAGCCCTCATCGGCCTTGTTACACAGTGGTAGGAATTTAGATCGAAAACCCCTGTGAAGTGAGTCGCAGCTATTAGAGTGCTCGGTGGCAGAGCAGTTCCTGTCATAATTCCTTTAACACGGACTCCACGCGCGACAGGCCTGGCAACCCTCTCCACTGAGCTCCAAGGTTGACAGAGAGCTTCATGAGTCCCTCTCCATGACAGTCTGAGCGCTTTGGGCCTGGACAAGTGCCACCTGCATCCATCTGCTTGAAGTAACTCCAGGAATGAACGCCTTCTGCATAGAAGGGTGACTGAAAGCACTGTATACGGGCCTCTTCTGCACCCCTAAGATCTGGGAAACAAAGATGAAAGGAATTGGGTCTAAAATTTCGTTTCACCAAGTATTTCTGCCATAAATATCCAACAACAGGGGAATGGTGGTATAAATCAAGACACGCCAGCTCTGTGGAATGTCATGAGACCGTGTCACGCAGGGAAAGATTGCCGTGGTTTGATATCAGGCGAAGAGAGGCCAGCATTTGGAGAGAAGGCGGCTGGCTTACAGTGGGCGGCAGTCTCCCAGAGACTCTGTTTGGCCCAGCCCCAGGGGGCCTTTCGGGGTGTGAGATGTGAAGCCCCCAGGGAATGGTCTGAAGGGGCTGAAAGTGTGGAGGGAGGCCTACTGAACTGCATAATATGGAAGAAATAACAGGAATTTGAGAGTTGGGGCTGGCAGCTGCAGGAAAGCCAGGAGCTGCCAAGTAGAACATTCAGGCATTCAGTTGACATCTGTGTGAAGGAACAGAATGGCCACCGAGACCCTTAAAGGTGTGCAGCATTCTGTTTAAGGCGTTTGCTGTGCTGTCGCGTAAGTGTCCAGGGCAGAGTGTTCCAATGCCGAAGAAAGACAGGAAACAGGAGAGCTGAACCAGGGTGGCTCCCACCGTGCCAGGTGGAAATCCTCCAAGCTGCGGGTAGCACCGTTGGGCCTGCCCCCATACCTGGTGTACTGGTGGGGGCCTAGCAGGAAGCAGAGGGCATGCTCAGATTGGATGACATGAGAGGGCTGGATAAAGGGACTGTTTACAAAGGTGTGGGCCGGGGGTGTGTGCGGACACCCCAGGGGCTGGTGACAGCCCAGCACCTTTAACTCCACGAGGCCTTGTGGGGATGGGAAGAAAACTGGATGTGGCTGCCTGCCTGACAAGAGTCGTGGCATTCTACTGAGGGGCACAGCAAGCCCTCGGTGACTCTACAGAAAGGGAGTAAGGAAAATGATGATATGGGCTAAATTGTATCCCCCCAAAATTCACGTTGAAGCCCTGACCCCCAATATCTCAGAATGTGACTGTATTTGGAGATGGAGCCTTCACAGAGGTGACTGAGTCAAGATCAGGTGGGCTCGAGCCCAATCTGACGGGCGCCCTCGTAAGGAGGGGAGATCTGGGCCCAAAGAACAGCCAGGAGCACACACCCAGAGAGGAAAGTCCGTGCGAGGACACAGAGAAAGGGTGGCCTCTGCAAGCCAAGGAGAGAAACCTCAGGAGAAACTGGACCTGCTGATACCTTGGTTTTGGACATCCAGCCTCCAGAGCTGTGAGAAATAAATGTCTGTTGTATGTAAGCCACCCAGTCCGTGGTGCTCTGTATGGCAGCCTGGCCAAGGAATATGGATGAATACCCCAACTCTATCACCCTTCCTCTTTACAAGTTCTGGTTCACACCCCACATCAGCCAAGCCCCACCAAAAGCCACAGGGCATAAGAACGAGTGAGCACAGTCCGTGCATGTCAGCTCCCCGGGCCAGAGCAGGATGAAAGTGGGGAGTGGACTGGAGGGGCAGACAGAGGGCAGTGGCACACCTGGGGGGGGGGGGTGGTGACCAGGCTCTGGTGCCAGGTTTACCAGTAGGGCACAGGACGGTGTGCTGAAAGCAGGCCACCCCTTGGACCAAGATTTGAAAAACAGGAAAAATGACAATGTTTGGCAGAGTTGTGGCTGATATTTTTTTTTAAATCAAACTTCTCTTTACCAATATGATTAGGTTGTTTTGAGACTAAAAAACAGGAAAATCCAGAGGCAGATATTGCAGAAGAAACAGCTTAATCTGGCTTGGGGAATAGCTTCTGGGTGGGGTTGGGGAGCCTGCAGGGGCAGAAGTATGGTAGATGAAGACAAACAGCTTCCCTGAAATATTTTTTCCCTTTTTTAAAATTGAATTTATTGAGGTGACACTGATTAACAGAATTACACAGGTTTGAGGCACTCAGCCCCACTATACAGCCTCTGTGACAGCGCTGTGTGGCCACCACCCCAGGACAAGTCTCCTCCCACCCCCGTTTATCTCCCTCCACACTGCTCCACCTCCCCACCCCCTGCAATACTTTAAGCACCATTAGAAAAGAAGTGTCTGGGTCTCTCATGCACGTCAGCCCCCTTCTTGAGTATGCCACGTGATTCCCCCAATGACACCGTCTCAACAGGAGGCGCACCCAGGGCACAGTTCAGAGAAGAGAAAAGCTTGGGGAGCTGCTCTAAATGCCCCTTTGCCCTCAGTTCTGTGCAGAGACCCTGGAAAGCAGGCACTTTCCACTTTGCCCAGTGTTCTCACCGTAGGTCCGTGAGCACTATGGATGTCCTCCCTATGGGTGAGACAGGCCAGGCCGCCAGCTACCCTCCCAGCTCTTCCCTCTCTCTGAGTTAGAGGCCTCGCACCCGTGCCCCAGGACTGCCCAGCAGCTCTCCCTCCCTGCCAGCCTTGCTGGTTCAGCCCCAGCCCCAAAAGCCTTGGTTCTCCAGACCAGGAGGTGCTGATTGTCCTCCTTGGTTCTCCTCACGGAGACCTTGAGCTGGCCACATGGACAGGGTTCTGAGAACAAACCTGTCTTCCTTACACAGAGCTGACCCATGCTCAGCTCCTCCCTAAACCTCCTTAACTTCCAGGAAGTGATCAAATGGAACCAATACTAGAGGACCGCTTACCTCACGAGGCTAATGTGAGGACTGCGTGAGATCAGGACTGGGGCTCAGAACACAGGGAAAACAGATATCTTACAAATGGGGAAATTACAACAAGATTACGGGCCTGTGGGAGAGAACCCTGCTGGACACCTCACTGGACAACTGGAGTTCACAATAATAGCCCCCATCTGTCTGGCGCCTACCACATGCCCGATGAGGGCTCCCCATGTACCCCCTCTAGTGACACCCCTGACCATCCCATGAGAAGGAGGCTGTGATTCTCCCCACTGTACGAGTGAGGAAAGCAGGATGCAGAGTGGTCACAAAGTGAGCACGCCACCGCACAAATAGTACTGGTGCAGCCAGTGTTTAAACTGAGGTAGGCCGACCCTACCTCAGTTCAAACACAGGCTGCACCACTGAGTTGCTGGTCTGAGTCCCTCCTAGCTGAAGGGAATCACTGCCTCCAAGAGAACAAGCTCTATTTCCATGAGCCTATTTCCAAAGGGGCTCCCTGCCTCCCCCTGACTGAGAACCCATCTCTGTCTTCAGGCTGATGAGGCCGTCCCTAGAGAGACCAGATCAGTAGTATGTCATCACCATTGGGGGTCAACTGAGCTCAGAGTTCCTGAGCCCTGCACTCCCACGAGCATCTGCTCACAGATTCGACTGGGCCTTGCAGAGCTCCACAGAAGGGTGCACTGAGCATACAGTGCAGAAAAGTCATTTCCAGGCTCCCTACTCCTCCCTGGGGGTTGTCTGACTTGAGCACTCGACCCCCAGGACATTAAGCAGAGGTCTACTTGTTTAAAACACATTAGTCAAATATGGGACACAGGCTGGGAGCCCTCTCAGCAGAAACGCACTCCTGCCTGACCACTGCCTGGCCCCAAGCATCTCAGAAGTGAACAAGGGACAAGCACCTCCATGACCCCAGCTGCCGGCTTGGAAGTGTTGGGGGAGGGAAGGTGAAGGCTTTTAATCTTCCTCTTCTCGACACCGGAAAGAATCAGCAGTTGGACATTAATTAGTTCCTCCCCCAGGCAAAGAGCTGAGCTGGCAGACTCCAGGGAGGGCTGTTCCTCATTTTTTTTCTTATTGGAAAGCCAGAGATCTCCGAAGGCGTCCGTTTATTTTTCAGTCCTTGAATTGTATACATTCAGAAAGCCCAGGACATTCCAAGGCAAAACTAGACAACAGAGGCTTAGTAATTCACTAATGTTATCCAACACAAGCTTACATGCGAAATATCTCATAATTCCAGTTAATATCACGTGCTGAAGCCAGGCACCCATAAAACAAGCAGGAAAGGATGTTTATCCAACAGGTACTTCCTAAGATCATTGTATGTCTGCTTGAGAGAACGCACCTGCCATCATGAGCCCCATCCAGTCAAACAGCCTGAGCACTGGAAGGGCAAAGTAGTTGTTACTTGAACCCATCCATCTCGCCACCCTGGGGATGTGTTTGCACCCGAGGGGGTGATTTGTTATATGAAAAGCTAAAAGAGAATGACACCACAGGGACACAGCGACCCAGCTATGGGACTGTCCAACATCGGGTAGAGAACACACTGCTCCGACCCACTTTTCAGTGAAGCAAGAAGTAGCAGGGACACTTCACTGCCATTAACAGAAAACCGAACTCAAACGAAGTCACATATCAGGAAATCACAAGGGGGGCTGGCTCCAGCAATGGTTAATTTAGCAGCTTGATGACATCACCAAGGACCCAGGTCCTTTCTACCTCTCTGCTCTGCTGCCCTCAGTGCTATTATCAGCCTTGGGCTGAGAGCTAGATGCTTGCGGTGGTTCTAGGCACAGTCTCCAGAGGTTCGAGAGATGCTTTCCTCCAATAAGAATGAGATGAGAAAGTGTCCCCCGAAGCAGTCCTAATAAACTTCCGCTTCTATCTTACTGGCCTGAATTGGGTGGTCTGGCCATGCCCAAGCCCATCCCAGACAAGAGGAATGGGACGACCATGATTGGCTCGAACTAGTCAGGACCCACTTCTGGAGCTAAGAGTGTGCCCAGCCTGGGCTGAAGCACCAGCCTGGCTAGGAAAAAGTGGGTGCTTGAATTAAATGAGATTCTGTTGGTGGAAAGAAACTATACTCCAGCTGAGGCGGCCAACCCTAGGAGTTGGCATATGGTAAGCACCAAACACACACAGTCATTTCCTTTTAGGAAGCTCGCCAAAGGGCACAGAGCTCTAAGTGGCAGAGCTGGAACTCAAACCTAAAAGAGGAGAACAAAAGTGCTAAAAATAAACCTGGCTTTTCCCAGTGCCCCCTTACCCTGCCCAGGACAGCGCCATGATGAAGGCACCTCCTTATCTGGGGAATGGCTATTTTGTCCTAAAAGTGAGGACCACAGCGATAGTTGTCTGGGGAAGAGGACCCTCCTCCACTCCATGGTGACCCACTTCTGCCAACATCCAGCCAGCCCAGCTATCACCTCACAGCTGCATTTTTCCACCTCTGTACAAAACAACTCCAAAAGTCTGACAGGTTTTCCTCTGTCTGCATTTGATTTATGGCTCCAATTACAAGCTTTCCTTCACACTGTCCGCTGCCAGCAGATATCTTTTGCAAGTCAGCAGCGCTGCCATCCCAGCTCCTCATGCACATCCTTAGCGTGAGCACTACAGAGGACCCTTCCCTCCATATTTTGAGATACCAGATGTTGCCCCTGTGGATCCCCGCCTCCCATTTTCTGGGTCTAGGAGGCCTGGAATATATCAGAGTTGGGCAAAAGTTTGGAAGATCTCTTTCAGCAGAGACTCTGAAAGATGGGAGAGGCTACTCTCCCCACCCAACACCCACCTGGGATGGCTCAGCTCACCGCCTGCAGTCAAGGCGATGGACCTCAAGGTCTTGACCATATGCTTCAGAGGGTTCTCATCTTTAAGAACAGATAAGACTCTGGTGCCCCAGCCTCACATCTGACCTTTTTTGCTGCCCCTTCCTATAATAACCACCCTGTGGTCCAAGTCTCTGGTTCAAACCCTGGCTCTGCTTCTTGAACCTCTCTGTGCCCCCAGATTCCTCTGGAAATGGGGATAAATGATAGTACCTATGCCATAGAGCTGTTCTTGGATTAAATACAAATAGATTTAAGTACTTAGCGTTAGAGTCTGATGTGTAGTAAGTGTTCTCTAAATGCCAGTGTTTGTTATTACTATTATTTGCGTTCATTCTCTAATCTAGAGCAACTGTTCGTAACCACTCACTGGACACCTCATGCCATGAGGCACAATACAGGCTGTTCCTACCTGGCATCTCAGTGGTCGTCACAATTGCCCTGGAAGACAGTGCCCTCATCTTGCGGGTGAACAAACCCGGGCCAGGGAGCAGGGAACTTGTCCAAGATCTCACTGAAAGGAAGTGACAAAACAGAGATCTCGATCCAGATCTGGCTGAGTCCACAGCTGGCATTTTTTCACTTCGCCACTGGCCTTGCCACTCCTTTTACCTGAGTAAATTTTTTTGGAGGTGTGTTGGGGAAATCGGAAAAGTCTGAGATGTGGGAAAGGGACGTCACCCAATTAGTACACGATGCCACAAGGTCAGAGGTCACCAAGCATCCTGGGCCTCCTCTAAGGAAAAGAGGTGGGGACTGCAGAACACTTGGGACCTCCCATGTCTGTGGCTTTTGTTGTCTGCTACCTGATTTTCCACAGTGGTCTTAGGAGACTTGGTAAAAAGAGAACACTCCTAGGTCACTGTGCAACAAGCTGCAAAAAAAAGCCAGGCACGTATATCAGGGGAGGGAGGTATGGGTGTGGCCCTTGGCTTTGAAAAGGAACAAAGTTCTCTCTCCCTTTCCACTGCCCTCGTGATAGTGGGTAGGGTCATTGTGCCTATTTAAAAGACTCGACGCACTAGGGCGTGGCCCCTTGAGGCCAGGCCAGAAAGATTCCCAGCCAGCATGGAGTCCAGTGAGGAAAGGCTCAGGATCAGTCTCCCTTAGGACAGATGTTTCTCTGGGGGTGTCTTTCTCCCCACTTGTTACAAGTAACCCTAGATAGCCCGTTATTGCACCTCCTTCTTGCCTCGCCCCAGGCTTGCTCCATTCAGATGAGGTGAGTCGAAGCCTGCTCCTGGGCAGACCACCTGGGCCACGGGGCCCGCATGTTGGGGCCCGCATGTTGGGGCCATTCACTGCCCCTGGGCTGGCCTCTGCTCACCTCCCACTTGGAGGCATTAGGCGGCAGAGGCCCTTTGGTTCATGGCTCTTGGGCCTGACTCTGTGAGGAAAGTGGTAGTCTCGTGTTGCTTCCTAGGTTTGGGGTCAAAGCTCCAGCCAGCAACCAAGTCTCCTCTTACTTTATTTTGCCTTTTTCTTTGAGGGGCTGGGAGGTTGGGAAAGATTTGAGTACTTATCAGTGCTCTGGTCTAATATCCACCCATCTGATGGCCATCCCAATGTCACCCTGACATCTGCAGGCAGTGGTGGCAGCCACCCTGTGAAAATGCTTTTTCAAAACAAGAGAAAAGGAGGGCAGACGCTGTCCTTGAGCCTATGGAGACAAAAAGTATGTGTCTTTGGCCCTTGGGAGTTTGTGGCTGAAAAACCCATGAGCTTCCCTGACACGTGGCACCCAATGCCAACTGCACTGGACTTAGTAGTAAGAGAGACAAGTCCAAGAATGATGGAGACACTGGGGGCAGAGGACAGATGATGGGGGAGGGGAGCAGCAGTGATGGAGGGGTGGGCAGGGAGCACGTGTCCTGTTCCCTGCAGAGCCAACAAAGCACCCGGACTTAAATCAAACACTTTCCTGTCCTCTGATACAAGCTGTACCAATACCAAGGCAGCGCTGACAAACTGCCTGTGCTTCAGATCTTCAGTCTTTGGGGTGAGGATGTGATAGCCAAGTCCAAGGTCCAGCTGGCCAGTGGGAACGTGGTGCGGGTTCTCAAGAGGGCGGCTGTGGCTGGGGGCACAGATCTGAAAGCAGAGGCTGAACCTGCAGCCATGGGTGACTGCATGGGGGTGGGGGAGGGTGGACAGGGTTCTGAAGAGAGAGGAGGGGAGGACTCCAGGAACACAGCGTCCTCAGGAAGCAGCAGTTCCTGTTGTAAATCCTGGCTCCTCGCCCCCAACAAACTTCCTGATTCTGCACCTCTTGGCCTCAGTGCTGGCGCCCTCCCCTGCAGAGCCAGAGGGGACTCACTTCTGTGAAGACCTGCTGTGTGTAGCCACTGGGCTGCAGGATGCCCACCCTGCCTCCCTTGGGGGAAGGTACTGGGTTCTCATTGTGCCCATGAGCACCCAGGGGTGATGGGCAGAGGCTAAGCCCCACCCCAGAGCTCAGCAAGTCAGTGCTACTCCTCAGAGAGGTCGGCTTGCTTGTGTCAGCAGCACCGTCCCCAAACTGGGAATGCAGGGGCCTGCATTCTGGTCCCAGTTGAGTCTCTGGGTACCCGGATGTCTAGGGGAAGGCACGTGACTTCTTTGTGGTTTTGCCTATAAACAAAATTGTTGGATTTCAGAGCCCCCTTTCAACTTCAAGGTTCTGGAATTCCACTTCAGAAGCCAGTTTGTGGCACATGGCTAGTGGTTGTGTGTCCCTGCAGTGGCTTATCCTTGGGGGTCCCACCAGCTGCAGTGGTGAGAAGGGCAGCCTTTCTCCCTCAGCAAGTCAGAACCTCCTTGAGGTGAGGCCTCTGCCTTCCTATCAGGGGCTGAGTCTCCTTCTGCCTCTGGATTAAATGCAACCCAGCAAACACTGCCTGGGCCGTGGCATGTGTCTGGCTCTGCACTGGGCTCAGGGAGTGTACCTCCAGGAATTCTTGGTCTATAGTAGGATTAGACAGGCACAGAGAAGGAAATGATTTGCTCGTTCAGGAGGGTCAGGGAAAGTTTCACAGAAGAGATGGGTCCTAAGCTGGTTTTGAAGGGTGTATAGGAGTTCAACGGGCAAACCAAAGCGCACGTGCACACGCACACACACAACTCCAGGCAGAGGGGATAGAATGTGTGAAGGCATGAAACAGCATGGCACAGGGGAGAACCGCAAGGGGTTGGAATGGAATGAGTAAGACGAGGAATAGCAGGGATGAAGCTGAGGCTGTGGTGGGGGTGAGAGGGTAGAGCTCAAAGGCGGGGTTGGAGGGGGGCAGCCTAAAGAGCTTGAGCTTCGTCCTGAGGGCCTTAGGGAGCCATCGAAAGGTTTTAGGCAGGAGAATGTGGTATGAAGATCTGTTTCCAAGAAAACACACTGCAGATCAGGGACAGATCAGGGGCAGGGCTGGAAGGGGAGAGGGGGAGACCGGGGAAGCTCTGGAGCTACTGCAATAACCCCGGCGAGAAGCGAGGAGGGCTGGCCCATGGTATGATGGTGAGACTGGAGAGCAGGGCGTGGGATCAGCTGCAATCCAGGCGAGAAGGGCAACGGGAGCAGAAACTATCAGAAGTGACTGGGAGGAGGAAGATTCGCCAAGGTGCCAGAAGCCAGTTAGGTGTGCTTTGTGAGCTAGGTGTGTTTTTGCACACCCAATAAATCCATTCTCAGAGGAAACAAACCTGTGCCCCCCACACCCAGCTTCCCTGACCATGCACCCTTTCTCCTAGTGCTGTCCTGGTGGAAGATGCTGTGACCCCTAGTCCATCCACCCTGACTTAAAAATAGCTTTCTAGGTCCAAACAACCTTCTTCCCCTTCTCAGAGGCCCAGGGTTCTGGTCCCATTGCAAGAGTCAGGAAGCTGAGGACCCCGTGAGAGATGAAGGGACCCATCCAAATTCCCACCGGTCCAGTCATTTCCAGTCCCCGTTCTCATCTCCACTCAAGCCCTCCCTTTAGACCCATGGTTCTCAACAGAAGCAATTTGTCCAAGTCTTGAGACAGTTTGGTTGTTGTGGCAGAAGGTGCTAGTGGCAGCTAATGGCTAGAAGACAGGGGCTCTGCTAAACATCCTGAAATGCATGGGACAGCCCCCACAACAGAGTTTTTAGCCCCAAATGTCCACCATGCCAGGTTGAGAAACCCTGCTTTGGACAGGGGCCTCAGGGTGCCCCTGCCCATACAAGCCAGGAAGAGGCTAGGTGCTGGATCAGGATTCTCATGCAGGTGTCCTGGTGATAAGCGTAATCCTGACAACAGAGAGAGTTAAGGGCTGTGTGCCCATGCCACTTATGAGTCACAGAGAGGCTATGAGCAGCCCAAGGTCCCCCAAGAGGCAGGACAAGGCCAGGCCTGGAGCCCACCTCTCCAGCCTTCTAGAATAGAGTCCCAGAAGACCCACTGAGGCCTCTCTGAAGGGCAGCACCTGCCAGAGTTTGAGGGGCTCCTTCCCTCCTTCTCCCAGCATCCTCCACTCCAGTGGGTTGGGTGACTGTTTCACTATCCCTGACACCACGGGTCATCGGGGCTCAAGGAGGCGTGTGTTCCACCGACCCGGCTCAAAGTGTTTTGTCAACTTACTCAAAATGCAAAAAAAAACAAAAGCAGAGCTGTCTCTAGGCCTTTGTTTCTGCCCACTGCGGCTCACTTTTATTTGTTTATAGACCAGGTGCCCCGCTGGCCCCCTCCCCAGGGCACAGATCCCAGAGCCCCAAGTTAAGGACCTGTCACCTCTGCGGGAAAGTTTCTGTCAGTTCCAGTTGGGTGGGGACACGGGCCTGAGAGAGTGGGACGCAGACGCCAGCCTAGAACGTGCTCCTCCCTCTAGTCAGCTGGGCAAGCCCATGGCTTCATCTCCTTTCCCCTTACACTGATTTGCATCTCCGAGCTATCACAGCCCTTCCTCAGGCGTGGGTCTCTGTTCCAGACTGCCTGGTACACTCAGTCTGTTTCAGTAATATAAACCCTCAGAGCAGATCTGCGCTTTCCTAAAAGTGCCACAGGCTTAGTATGCAAATTTAGCCCCTGCTGCCCCTCCACTGCCACTACAGCTACAGCCACTTCATCAAGCAACGGCTAGCTCCTTGTCTCCGTGACCCTGGGAGAAGGTGACACATCTCCGTGTGCCCACAGGGATGCAGCCCAGGCCCAAGTGGATCAAAATACCCACCATAGTCCCCAGGAATCATGGTGGTTTCTGGCCTCACTGTCGGGTATCTGGCTGCCCAGAGCTGTGGGAGCCTGCTCTGGAGTCCAGCAGTGTCTTCTCTAAGCTGAAGCCTGGCCTCCAAACAGCAGTCTTCCCCTCACGCTCACAGGGGACTCTTGGCTCCCGGCTAAATGGCCTGCTTCTCACATGCCTCCATGACCCTTGAATATCACGGGGCCCACCGTGAATGCTTGATAAACACCCGTGGCAGGGAAGGAATGTTCTCAGACACAGCAAGAGACTCAAGCCACCCACAGGACCAGAGCAGCCCCTCCCCACAGTCTCCAGCCCTGAGCCTGGGGCCAGGGAAGCAGGCAGGTGAGGGAGGGGCATAGGGAGGGAAAGGTGACATCAAGGGGTCAGGGATCTGCTCCAGGTGGTGGTAGGAAGCGGCTCCAACAGCCCAGGACCCTCTCTGACCTTTCAACAGGAATTTCTGCCCTGCACTAGGCTATTCCTCACCCCCAGCACTCCAACCTCACTTTGCGCAATCAACAGATTCCTGAAAAGACGCCAGGAAATCGGTTTTGGGGTAATCATACCCTGTTCTGAATGCCTGGTGGGGAATGCTGTGTTGAAATACATCTCCCGTAAATCCTTTCCTAAAGTAACACCCCACCATCACTCAGTGCAGCTGTCAGGGGAGCTTCTCCAGGATGCTCCTCACTTCCTCAGTTACTGTCTGCTTCCCTCCGGGCTCCCCTGGGTGAGAGGACCCTCCCTCTCAGCGGACATAAAGGACAAACAATGATAAAGGACAAGTAATGAGACGTTTGCCCTTTGCCAGCAGGACCTGAGGGCCTGCAGTGAGGTGAGTCACAGGCAGTGAGTCACCCCTGCATTGTTTGCGTCCATGATGATCCTGGGAGGAAGCAGTCAGGCTGCAGGAGAAGTTGGCTTTTCTCAGCTCACATGTGAGTTTACGAGGTTTACGTGCTTGTGCATGCAGTGTGCACGTGTGTTCGTGTGTGCTTGGGCCCCCTCGAGTGCACATGGAGTAGCACATACCTGGAAAATTACTAGTTCCTAACACAATTGGGAGTCACAAGCTTACCCTTCAATCACAAGCTTGTGTCTTAGAGAGAACAGGGCATGGCCAGCACAGGCAGCAGCCTGGGGACCCATTCCTCAGTGGTGCAGGGGATGGACGGCTGTCCACTCAGCACCGCACCCACACCTTCCCTGTGCCTGGGAGCTGCCTGTTGCCCACCACTTGTCAACTCTTTCCAAAAAGCATGTCCCCTGCCCCTGCCCCTGGACACAGTTTATAAGGACAGAACCGGGAAACGGGAACTGAGACTAAGGTTCTACCCTGCCAACAAGGACCAGAGCTGCTCCCCCCACAGAGTCTCCAGCCCTGAACCTGTGGCCAGGAGAGCAGGCAGGTTCAACTGTCCCTTGGTTAGAAGCCACAAAAAGTTGAGGCTTGTGGGTGGCTGTTTTCCCTACTCTGTGGGCTGCAAGGCAGAGAAAGCAGCTGCTGGAAGAGAGAAGAAAGAAGCAGGAGCCCAGAGGTACAGCAAAGTATTCTAAACACACAGCCCTTCCGTGCCTTGGCCCCACCCCTGCTGCTCCCCACCTCACACCTGCCCTCCTCCTGCAAGCCCAGCCTGGGGTCACCTCCTTGGTGAGGCCTTTCAACGCCCCCCCCACCCCCAGCAGGGCACCCTCTTCCTTCTCGGCATCCCCCTTCTCTTGGATTGTTTCCCCACCGGACTGAGCTGCCTAAGGGCACAGCTGTGGCTCATTTATCTTCATACACCTAGCACAGTGGGTGCACGTAATGGGTGCTTGTAATACTTTTGGGCTAATGTCCCAATGCCAGTGTGTTGACCTTGACCTCTTTTCCCTACAGAGATAGTGAAAAGTGCCGGTTATAACCTCAGTGACTCTCCTCTGTAGAGGCCGAAATTCCCCTTGGCTTACAGGGTTGAGAGCAGCTGGTCTCCTTCACATGCCTCCCCTGGGGAAGCCGAGGCAGGAAGCCCTCTGTTTTCTGATCTGCGGAGCATTCTGAAGAACTTGAACCCTGCCAAGCAGAAGGGCTTGTTTCTGAATTGGTTGTGATGTTTGGCTACTGGTAACTACCGCCCCCTGGAGCTAGCTTCAGGAAACGCAGTTTAAGGAATCCAGGGGCCTTAGCCCAAGCTTGAGGGCCTTGGAAATCTCCCAAAACATTTCTATACAAACGTGGATACATATACAAATACAAAATCCACTCTCTGTAACCTATTTTTATTAAAAAATGTATTGCCAATATTTTTAATGTTAATAACCAAGATCTAAAACTTCATTTACTGCAGGCAGTGCTTCCACTGTAAGGATGTGTCAGAGTTAGAGGCACGTGCCCAGTTGGGCATTTAGCCTATTTGCCATTTTTACACTGAAAGCAACATTATGAATGAACACCATTGTATATACATCTTGCCTGATGATCTCAATTAGACAAGTTACTTACAATAGCATTGCTGGGCTGAAGGGTAGGCACTGGGTTTCTGGTATTTTGTTTTGTTTTAAAGTTATTCTGATGCATAACTGCTCTGAAAGAAGAGATCATAGCAGAGAACCTTCCCTCCACCCCCTCGGGCAGCCTATGAGAATGAACGTTCCCTCGTACCTTATCAGTGCTGCATCCTATTATGATCCTGAAAATGGTTTTCAAAGTGTCAGTCACAAGAAACACACTTTCCCTCCCATGTTTAAGATATGGCTTCACAAGAGGAAGCCCAAACGTGCTGGGGAGGGGCTGACGCCTATTGAACCATTACTACCGTGTACCAGGCTCGAGACATGGCCACTAGCCCTTAATCCCACGAGGTAGATATCATTGTTCCCGTTTGACAGGGGAGGTTCAGAAATGTTAGGTGACTCATCCAAGATCACACAACCAGCCAGAGTCAGGTTCTGAGCCCAGGTCTGAAGATAAGGCCCACGACCTCTCTCCTTAGAGCCCCTAGAGACACAGAAAAATCCAGGGCCTAATCCATGCCTTCAAGCCTCCTCTCCTTCTGGACCCAGTGAAGTCCCTGTGTGTTAGCCACGCCAGTCTCCCTCCCAAGGTGCCCACCCTGTGTCAGCACTTGGGTGGTAGAATCAGAGATGATTTTTTCTTATTGCTTGCCTATACTTGCTACCAAGGCAATATTTGACTTACTTCATAAAGAAACAAAGAAGGTTTTTTAATTTTAAAAACACCTCATTGTCAAGATTCTCTTGGAGAAAAACAAAAAAAAGAGTCCCTTCCAGTGGGGTTGGTGTGAGGCAGGATATAGTCAGGAGTGAGGAAACTCCAGAGGCAGCCCAGGACTAGGACAAAGGACCCAGGACTAGGACAAAGGACACCGATACAGGACAGAGAGTCTGTTGTCCCCTGCTTTCTGGGAAAGTGCTGAATCACGGTGAATCATGAATGCACCTTCACAGAAGATGCTACATGAGCCCTGCTTCATTATGACAGTATTATAATAAATTAGCATTGCGGGTTCCCCCTCCCCTATGACCAATCAAGGAAAATCATAGCAGACTGCATGTGCAGTAGCTTAAAAGTAATGTAACTACTTGTACATGCGCAATAAAAGCCCACCAAAACCAGCCAGGAAATATCCACCCTGTAAGAACAGAACCCCTCTGGCCACTGCAGGTCAATCTCTGCTCGGAGTTGGCCCGCTCCCACATTCTGTGCAGTGTACTATCGCTTAATAAATATGCTCCCTCTCTTTCTGCTATGAACTCTCTGTGTGTTCGGTTCAATTCATTGTCCATGGTCACTGAGAACCTGGTTATCTGTGCCCTCATGTGACAGTGGGCCAGAGCTATAGATGGAAGGAATGGAATATCTCAGAAATGTCACATGATCTTTTAAGGGGCGACTAGGGCCAACTCACCCACAGTCAAGTCTCCCACAACAGGCCACTGTCCTCTGAAGACATCCCAGAGCTACTGCTGGCCTCTCTCTCCCCCAGGGACCTCACCCGCCCCCTCACTCCACCCCCCCCAACTCAGGCTGGATGCCTCAGACCCAGACCCTCCACCAGCCAGGCTCTGGGGAAACAGCTGGAACCAAATGACTCCAGAGGCTGCAGCTAAATGGCCAGACCTTCCAAAATAAGCAAAGAGAGGCCGAGGGAGCCAAGATGGCCAGTATCAACAAGGGAGTCTGCTGAGGGCCGTGAGGCAGGGACAGGCCCTGGGAATATGTTGCTCGGGGGGAGCCAGAGCTGCAGCAGGGGCTAGTGTAAGAAAAGACTAGAAACTGGGGGGTGGACTGGGGGGCATGGCAGGGACTTCCTCTCCCATGCTCACACCCACTCACACACCGGGACACGCACTCTGTCTGGGACTTCCACAGTACAAGGCTTAGAGGAGATGCAGTGTGTATTGAGCGGGTAGATGGGTGGGCGGCTATGCGAAGCAATGAATACACATATTGATGGATAATGAGTAAACGGTCCTGGTTCCTTTGGAAGTCAATGACACCAAGGTGAATCCAGAGCCATGACAACACTCACGCTCATTGAGTCCTGCATCCCACTCTGTGAATTTGCTCTAAGGAAAGAATTCCCAGGAAGAAAACTGCTCTGGCCCCAAGAGGCTGCAATAGAGCTGCTTCTAACACAGCAAAACCGGAATGGCCTAAATGAGCATTAACCTGGGGCTAACGAGTAAAAATACTACGCAGCCATGCAAGTGATAGGCAGATGACAGTGTTTAAAAAAAGATAACCACTTTTTTGATATAATATGAAGTAAAAAAAGAATTTAAAATTTGTAAGTATGGGGTTATGTCAAAAGTCAGGTGGTAAAGTATTTTAGTGGAAAGAACTGTGCAGGCTCAGACACTGGATCAGTATGCAAGGACACCCGCACCCCAGAAACATCACTCGTGTCTTCAGCCTCCTTTTTTACATCCCTGAAGGAGGGACACAAGCGAACTCCATCTCCTGCTGGGCAGGACTGCCTTAGCTCTTCTGTGTGAGGGGGCTTTGAACACTGTAAAGGTCATTATACACTAGTCGAAATTATAAATGTCTCTGGGTGGAGACCGGAAGGAAAGCAAAATAAATACAGCGATGGGGTCAAAATTGGTATTCAGGGAAATACACACTAAAACAAAAATAGTGCAGTATTTCACCCATGTCAGAATGGCCAAACACCACCAAACCAACAAACAAATGACAAAAAGCATAGACAGAGTGGCCTCCATACTTGATTAAGTTAAACCTGAGCCCTGGCTTCGGCTGGCTGTGCGTGGCCATCCGCCTCGGTCAGGCAGAGCTGGGTAGTGGACAAGGGCAAGTGGGACTGTGGGAGAAGCAACCCGAGACAGAGGGCTCTGCTGTCCCCTGGCCCCTGGAAAAGGGCTGATGAATTCAGATTCGCTGAGGATGGCAGACATATACACAGTGCTTGCTTTGGGCCAGGAACTTTGTAAGGGCTTTTCATGTGTTCATTAATCCTCCTAACAGCCCACCGAGAATGACACTATTCCCCACCCTTTACAGATGGGAGCACTGAGGAACCAAGAGGTGAGGAAACTGGGCCCAGGATCACCCACAGGTAGCTGGGAGAGCCAGGGCCACAAACCCTCGCCATCTCTCACACGCTCAGCCGGACTCGCCTGCCGCAGTCTCCAGAGCCCACTATCAGAGCAGATGCAGCATTGCAGGGCTCTTTCCAGAGGACAAAACCCACGGGTTAGTCGCAGCTGGCCATTTTTTCCCGGTGAGTTGGCATCTTTGCTGCTCTGGAGCAGTGGACCTGGCCTGGACCAGCCCTGGAGCTCATGCCCCATCCTCTCTTTTCCCAGGTACCCTGGCACCCCATGTCCAGGCCTCGGAGTCCTGAGTTCTGCACCCTGACCCCAGGCTCCCAACGCCAGAGCTCCCTCCCTCCAAGACTCCACTCCCAGGAGAACCCCCTAGAGATTGCCCTCACCCTGCAGTCAGAGGGCCTGGGTGTCCTGGCTCACCTGCTGAGCACTAGCTCTGTGACCTGGACAAATAGCTTTACTTCCCCATTTCCTTGTCTCCCCACTGAAAGAATGATATATATTTTACTCCTAGGTCTGACGACCACAGAGGGGTACAGCTGAGGCAAGAAGGTAGCCTGAAGGGTTGGTTGTGAGGGACACTCAGCCTGCCACTCTGGGGGTTCCCATCTCAGGCACAGGGAGGGCCCTTGCTGCCATCTGCAGTCAGAGGGAACAGGAGCTTCTTGGCAGGTAAAGGAAACGGGCCTAAAATCCCCAACAGTTCTAACTCACAACTGCTTGGAATTCAGTTCTCAGTTCTCAAGTATTTACTCAGCTCCTGCCTCAGTGGTGGGGGTCAGGGGGATTGTGTTTGTGCCTGTGTTTAGGGCCCGGTGAGGAGAGGACAGACATGGAAGTGCAGGCACATGGCTCAAATAAACCACCAGATTTTTCAAATTCATGGCCTCCTTTGACTTTCAAAGTAACCCCAAGAATAAACAGTCACCACTTTTACAGACGAGGAAGCAGGAGTCATGCCCTCCACGCTGCCCTGCTAGGTTCAGTCTGGGTGACGCAGGGCCTGGGGTGGGAGGAGTGCTCTGGGGGACTCGGGTGGTGGCTGAGTCAGCTGGCCGGGATGTGCATTTCACAGCCTCTGCGAGACTCCCCGACTGAGGACATGACTTAACCCCCACAGGCAATACCCCTGGGCACATGAGGAAGTGGGAGGGCTGTGACACAGAAGCTAACAGCCTCAATTACCCTTCGTGACAGGAACATAGAACATTTTTATGAAGAGAGAAATTTTTGCCTCATAAATCACACTTAATGAGAAATCAGCCGGAGCCGGTGACCATGGTGACAGCCAGAGGCAGCCTTGCCAGTGCCAGCCGGGATCACCCCAGAAAGAGTTCTGAGGGAGCACCTGGGGGTCAGCCAGGGCCAGGATGAGGTCAGGACAGGCAGCAAGAAGGCCTGGAGCTCCAGTGTATCCCTGCTTCCCAACCTTCACTGCTGGTGGCACCAACTGTGGAACTGGAGGTGGGGAAGGGGCTTTAAAAGGGTTCCAACCCCAGAGATTCTGATGTAATTGCGGAGCCTGGGCTTTGGGAGCTTTAATCTCCAAGTGATTCTCAAATACAGCCGAGGCTGAGGGCTAAATCGGCCTTCCTCCGCCTGCCGATCAGTGAGCAAAACAGCAAGCTCTTAGCGAGTGCCACCTGCTAGGGGGACCCAGAAACAGGATGCAGTGGCTGCCCAGGCCCATGAAGTCATGCTGCCGACCCCCATAGCCCATGGGAGTCACAGACTCCGGGAGGAGGCCGGGGTGCCACACGTGGTGTCTTGGGGAGCCGCAGCTGCACCTGACCCGAGGCCAGAGGCTGAATCTCTTTCAGGACTCCCAGCGATGCACACAAACGCTGCCCCTCTGTGCAGTGGTCATGCACGTGTCCTCTTGGTCCCACTCGCTTGCTCCTCTGTCCTCACCAGACATCCCCAGTGCAGCAGGCCTGCCTGCCAGGGGAGCTTCCTTCATGTTGTTTACAACCCTTTGGTGATTGCTGACCATCACCTCAGGCTCGCAGTGAGTGCCACCAGGCCGCTGTGGGCTGGGACACAGGAGTCAGCAAAGCTCCTTCACGCCCATAGCAATTCTTCTCCCAAGGGGTGGAATTCATTCACGTGATGACCGGCCTAGGGAGGGTGCCAGCAGAGACTCAGAACAGCCTCTAGCAACTTACATCCTTCCAGTGAAATTGCAGGCTGATTCCAAGCTTTCCAGTCACTCCTGGGTATTAATAAAAAATCGCACATCTTGTCATAAGAAGTCTACCCCTAGCCCTGCCAACCAGAGCAGCCCTGCGGGGGCTTGGGTTCTCAGATGCTCCTGGTATTCAACGCCAACACTGGGGAAGATTCCATGTGTGTATAGAGACCCCCCATGGCTGGGGGGCCTGGACTTGACAATGTCCTCTCCTAAACTGACGCGACAGCATAATCCCTGTTCAACATTTGATTCCTCACACAATATTCAGACTTCTGTGGGTCTCTGTTGTTGTTTGTTTTCTAGTAAAAGCATTTAAGGATATGAATTTTCATCAGAGGATAGCCTATTCACTAATGAACATTATTTGTCCTCCCTCCCTTTTAAAAATGATAAAAGTAACATAGGCTCATTGTATAGCACATACAACCCAGAAATGCACTCACTAATTCATTCAATAAATATATATCCCGTGCCTTCTGTGTGCCTGACACAGTTCTCAGCACAACAGAAACATCGAGAAACACATTAGATGCAGACCCTGCCCTTAGCTTCCAGTTTGTCCAGGAGTCGGGTGGACACTGATGGTTATGAGGTCACGTGATACAGAAAGATTAGAACACACACACACAAGTCCGCCGTCATCTCAAAGCCCAGAGATTTCCATGGTTCGCATCTTAGCACATGACTTCCTGACATCAGTGTTATTATTACTGCATATAGCATTAGATTGTGAATATTTTCCCCTATCAACAAATATTTCTCAACCAAATGATTTCACTGCTTCAAAATGTGCACAAATCATAAATATCTTAATCACACAATCTGTAAAGCGGAAAGAGCCTTTCCAGGCTGTCATGCCCCGGGTGCGTGAAGTGGGCATGAAAAACAGGAGACGGTGGGAATCACGGATTGCGGTGGCATTCCCCTTCTAAAGGCGCGCGCGTTTTTGGCAGGGGAGGGAAAGGAAGCAAAGTTCACACGGAGCGGACTCAGCCCCCGCCCTCTGTGGAAAGCCCCTGAAAAGCACCCCCTTCACAGAGAGAGGAGAGGTCAGAGACCGGGAGGACACGTGAGCCCAGATGGCCTGTGGGTGACAGCATCAGACGGCCAATCGTGTCTGTCAAGCTGCACCATGTCCAGAAACTTGTGGCCGGGTCTCCCAGTTCCCACTGCATTCCTGAATTACTTGAATAAGTGCTTCGATCTTTTCATCAAAACCCACAGTTAAGGGAATCAGCTGGAAGCTCTTTTTACGGGAAGAGATTGTACTTCTTGGAGCTGCAAGGCTGGCCCATTTAACGCCTTCTTAATTCTAAGGTTGCAGCCTTTCCTCAACTGCAGCCAAACTGTGGCTGAATTCCAACTTTATTGAAACTTTGGAAAAGCCTGGTACGTGTCTTTAGCTGGAAGTCATTTTTTTCCCCTTCCTTTTAATCAGCTCAGAAGTCAGTAAGCAGCATGGGCAATCAAGTTCATAGTTGGAGAAACCAAAGACTAAACCACCATCCACATTCACACCCAAGGTGCACGGTCTCAGCTTTCAAGAATTTAATGTTTGTCTTGGAGAAACCAAGAGCCTAAGTGTAGCCAAGGGAAAGGGGAAAGTGCAGCCTCGGCCCAAGCTCTGCTCCCCTGCAAACGTGGAGCCGTGGACGGACGCAGTCAGGAAACACAGTTGAAGGAAGCGGCTGTGTGGTTGTGTTAGTCTTAAGGTTCCGCTCTCGCATCGCCCTCCACGTGTCTGTGTGAGTGCGCTCACACAGCCCTCTGCTGACGGCACCCTCTGCTGCTTTGCCTGCTCATCATTCTCCAGCGATTCCCTTGTGGGTATTTAACTTTCCCAACGAAACTTTCGGCTTCAGCAGGAACCTTGTGGGACTTGGGGTTTGGTTTGTTTTAACTGGCCACCCACCCAGGGATGTTCACACAGGCTCTACTGTGATGAGATGGGGGCAGGGGGCAGGGAGGCAAGTACACCAACAGTTGTGGCTCCAGCCTCATTACAGCCACATGCCACAAGCAAGTCCCTTAACTTCTTTGAGTCAATTGTCTGATCTGAAAAATGGGAATATCAGTGCCTGCCATATTTAATCTGCCACATTAAATGCAATGTGTTAAACTGTAAAAGATATCAAATTAGTAATTATTCTTACAGTTGAACGCTAATTACCCACACGGAGACTTGAATTGCATCATGAAGACTATGCATTTCATTTCATTTTCTTCTTGGCAAGTTCCCAAGGAAAAAGCATCATAAGAAACTTCTGGAGCTAAAGAAAAACTGTAAATTGAGAAAGCCTAGCACTGGACTAGATGTCTTCTCATCCTTGAAGATTCATTTATTCCACCACAAGTCCATGAGGTGAGAAATATAACTACCCCTCTTCAGATCAGTGACCTTTATCAAGGTCACCCAGCTAAGCAGAAGTCACAGTGGCGTGCAGGTAAACTGACTCTCTGAAGGGGGGGCAGCGGGGAAGCCTTGGTTTCTTGGTGTGCAGGGTTTGCCAATTGCTGCGGTGTAAATAACTCCACTGTGACTAATTTCACACTAACCAGTAAAGGCTAGCTTCGGCATGCTACTGGGTCTGTAGCATCTGGAAGCAAACTCAGTTTTAGGTTAAGATCATTTCATGAGCCCATGACTGAGATGCTCCCTGAAAACAGAGAATCCTCTCCCACCAGGGAGGGGCCACGGCTAGCCAACTCATCTGGGCTCCAGCCCCAGACCTACCCAACCAGATCCTCTGGGGCAGGACCTAAAAGCCTGCATCCTAAACATAGACCTGCCCCTGCATTGGTGTTCAGGTCCAGCCCAGCCCTCAGCCACTAAGAAGGTGATCCATCCAGTCATCCCTAAGGCCCCTCCCAGTCCTGTCTCCCAAAGGCAGCAGGGACGCTGACACATCCGAGCAGAGAGAAGACAGCATCCTGAGTCGCCTGTACGGGGGTTCTGGCTCTAGGCATCCACAGAGGAGCTGGGTCAGGTGATGTCTCTGTCTTCATGTTTATACTGTTTTTCACCAAATCAAAGATGCCTCTCATCGTAAGCCACGCCATTATGTCATACTACCAAGAAAAAAATGTTATCAAATTCAAACAAGTTAAAATATGAAAAAGTACACTTTAGAATGGATGAAATATGATATGTGTGGGTGTACTCTTATATACACACCCTCATATGTCCCTGGCTTCACAATGGCTCAGTAAATGTCCTGCTCTTTGAGGGTGAGACTGGGTCCCCCTCATCTTTCTGAACTCAGAGATCCATCAGACTAGGTTGAATGAATACATACCTACCAGTATATCAACATATACACTTTATTGGTTAATTACCAATAAATGTCCCAGGCTCTATGCTAAGGTCTTTACCCTTAGTCTCCACAACAACCCTATGAAACAGGCACCAGATTGTCCTCACTGTACAGGGGAGGTAACTGAGGCTTTGAGAAGCCACGTAACTCCTGTGTGTCCCACCTGGAACTTGAACCCCAGGTCTGAGGCCCATACCCGCCCTCACAGCACTGGCTACCCAGAGACATTCAAAACCGCTGGCCGCGCTCAAGGGTAGAACACCACACCTCAGTCTGTTCTTCATGGCTTGGCAATAAATAAATCAGTTTGATTCCTCTGTGGTGTTTCAGCTGAAAGAACAGATAACATTTTTGACTGATAAGAACAGATACTACACTTGATCTTAGCCAAAAGGCCGGGAAACAATGAGAACAGACAACATTTTAAAAAGCAAAGTTTTCTCACCTCCTTTGGGGTTTTGGCTTTCTCAGACTTTGAAGAGGGACGGTGGCAGGAGGGTTTTCTCAGCTTTGGTAGCCCTTGGAGGGCTTGCTGGCACAAAACCTTGAGGACTGAGTCAGGATGTAAACTCTGGGGTACAAGGCACTGAACTGAGCACCCCACCCCCACTCCCGGCCCCACTCCTCCCCTCCCTCAGGGTTTGGTTCTTTCCATCTACCAGGCTTTCCAAATCCAGGCTGTGCCCCATCCATGGCCATGCCTCTCCACCCCATCCCCACACTGCTGCGACCTGCGACCTGCGACCTCGGGGGTGGCCCTGCTCCCCAGGGAGCCATCCCAACAACAGTGTTGGGGAAGTGCCTTTCCACTTCAGCTTGGCTGCAACATGGTGGGGATTTCTCCAAGGACATTTGTGTTAAGGAAAGAAAGCTCCGTGGCTCAGAAGTTGACAAGACGAGGTCCTTCATAGGTCTCAGAAGAGGTTGCTTTGACCCACTCAGATTTTACTGGGTCCATGGCGCCACCCCAGCTCTCTCCCCTCTGGTCATAACTTTCATTGTTTGGGGAAAGTTTAAGCACCTTTCCCCACAGTAGTTCAGCCTGAGCGGTTACATTCTTGAGTCCTTATTTGTTTTTGAATGGTTTCATTGTTGTCGTGTGACTGTACTTGACTGTGTGTTGTGTGGCTGTACTTGACTGTGTGTTGTGTGGCTGTGCTTGACTGTGTGTTGTGTGGCTGTACTTGACTGTGTGTTGTGTGGCTGTGCTTGACTGTGTGTTGTGTGGCTGTACTTGACTGTGTGTTGTGTGGCTGTGCTTGACTGTGTGTTGTATGGCTGTATGTGACTGTATGTTGTGTGGAGGGGCTTCTGGCAGCCATTTGATTCAGGGAGATTTGAAGAGGAGTCGACCCATCCCTTTGCCCTTGTAAAGGATCGTGTGGAAAGGAGGGAGTCACATCCAATTCAGACCGTGTGATTCTGGCCTGCATCTGGAACACTTGGAAGCATCTGAGGTCAGCCAGCCTGGCTCTTGAATTCGAAGACTGAATGCCTTCTGTTCCACCTTGAAGGAAACAAAGCAGCCAGCCCCGCGTGGAAGCGCTCTGTGTTGCTCCCGCCATGTCGGCCACCCGGACACCGTCTACAGTAAGGTCTGCCACCAAACCTGATTCGTCTGTGAACAACACGTGTAACAGATCTGGGGGCTAGCTTAAGGTCTACTCCTTACTAGCATTATTAGAGTTTTTTAATTATATAAAGACAGTAGGACAGACCAGTTTGTATAGAGAGCATTTTGTTCTGTTCAGACTGTCCTTCTTCGATCCCATCACAACCACTGATTCCATGTTTGAGTGTCACCTTTGGACTTCATCCTCATATGTATCTTAGCTTCATAATAGTCAGAGCTTCTGTGACTTAAACTTTCCAAGTGGAGTCAAGAGCCCCATGAGAGCATTACTGCAGCTCCAACTAACCCTTTCTTCCTCCCCGCAAAGGCCACCGCGGCATTTCCCCTTCACTCTCAGTCCACGGCCACACACCTGCGGCAGACACAGCGTATCTGTGTAAGCGAGGTGTGGCACTAGGTCTGACACACAGCTGGTGCTCAGTAAATGCTGGGAGCAATTGAGTCTCCCATGCAGACCAGTAGGAGCATTTTGTACGTGACTTTGGGCTACTTACCTACCCATGTTTCCCACTGTTCTGCACTGTCTCCTGATAGGAAGAACAAAACAATGCAGCGATTACTCTGTCTGGGAAATCCATGCAGGCGAGGGGAGGTCAGGAGGCAGAGTGAGCTTGAGTTTTCCAGGAGTGAAATAGAACTGACTGTAAAAAAATAAGTAGCCCTTGGATGGGATACTAAAGGCTGGGAATGGACACTCTGTGAGATACTGCTGCCATCTCGTGGTTAGCATGCAAATGACAAAGTTTTATCAGACCTACTGAGGGGTTCAATAGTCAGGATGGAAAATAAAATCTCAGAATCTTAAAATGTTGGCATTCAAAGAGTCATCACAGCCAGAGAGTCAACAGATGCTGATATGAAGTCAACAAACTCTGGGCCTGGCCCCGCAGTTCACTGGTGCGGGGCTGGTGTCCAGGAGACGTGACAGACTCTGGTGTCCCCAGTACCTGCCAAAAGCACCTGCCAAAAGAGTGACAGGTAGGAGAGGAGCAAATCCCAGTGGACGGCAAGCGGAGGAGTGATGGGGACTGGAATGTTGCTTTAACACGCATCCATCTGGCTTGCCGTTTTTAGAACAAGTATCATTTCAGTGGTCGTATGATTTATTAGTTGTTATCGACCATGCGCTCCCTAGGTCAAGGGTTCTTAACCTCAGGTCTACCAGCCTAGGTTCACCCATAAAATAGGGTGGAAAAGTTATGTCTTTGTTTTCATAAACCTCAGACTGAAATTTAGCATTTCCTTCCATTATAAATTAAGCAACACACCGCGGCGGTGTTATCAGAACCTGTGACTTCACCATTCATAGAAATGATCAAATATTTTCCTATCACAGCACGGTTGTTCCAGATATCTCAGATCACCGACTCATCACTACTTCAAAATTACAGTGACTGTTCATCCTGCTGCTAGCTCTTACTCATGTTCGTGAAGAAGCACATATATCGCTAAGTCACTTGTCTTTTAAACTATTTTGATATGTGTATCTCAATATAACTGGTTTCTTGGAAACCCTTTTTTACGTTATGCATTTGGAAGCATTGTTTTTAAAGGAGTCCATGGTCACAAAGGTTGACAGTGGCTGTCCTGGAGTGGGGGGCTCAGAGAAAGGACAGGTGACCCTGGGCTAGATTAGTCACACAGGGCTCCCCAGAGGATGGGGGGTGGATGTTTTCTTCACATTATTTCTTGCAGTTTTATTAGGGTAGAATTATCATAATTATCTCCACACTTTATTAAAAGGGGCCCCACAGAACAATTTCCACACAGGCCTTATCTGGGGAAGCAGAGCCAGGCTTTGTCAGACTGTCCACATGGGTGGGTTTCTATGACTTCTTCTATGTCCAGCCCAGCAAATGGGTCCCTTTGGAAAGAATCTGAAAAGCTACCTCATACTAAAAGATAAATGACTAAAAATACTTTCATTTCAGGATGACTGTCATTTAACACCATTCCAAGTTCTACGAATCCAGGGACCAGCCTCTGTTGATGACATTGGGTCAGCGTGGCACACTGGGTCTGCCTGCCCTCAAGCCACCCAGGCTCCCCCACTCGCTCATCTGCACTAGTAAGATCCCCTTGTTATAAACAATGAGGATCAAACTCAGAAGAAGGCACCTCAATAGGATTCCACCTTCCACAAGGAAGGGTGACCACACTTCTCAGAGCAACAGGAATGGGGCAGCTCGGGGGTCTGGGCAATAGGTGAATAGAGAGAGCTGAGCTTCTCCCGCACACAGCACTGGGCATCTGTCAGCGGGCAAACTCCGACTCCGACTCTGATCTGGGGTGACGCCTGAGGTGGGACAGTCGTAAGACCCCCAGGTGACACCGGTGGTCCGTGGACCACACATTGTGCAGGCAAGGGCACCACTCACCCGTCTCCACCACCATGCACCCCTGCTGCTGTGTTCCTCGGTCCCAAATACCAAATCCCTGGGACAGAGCATGTGTTGGCCCAACTTGAGTGGGTATCTGGGTCTCGCTCTGAAACTGTGGTCTGTAGACAGGGCCTTCTATAACCCTGAGTACATCCGCGTTCTCGGAGGGGGAGAAATGTCATCAGAACAGTCAAGTCCTGACTGGTGTGGCTCAGTGGATTGGGCATCGTTCTGCAAACTGAAAGGTACAGGTTCTGTTCCCAGTCGGGGCACATGCCTGTGTTGTGGGCCAGGTCCCCGGTTAGGGGTGTGCGAGAGGCAACAGATCAATGTTTCTCTTGCACATCGATGTTTCTCTCTCTTTCTCCCTTCCTTCCCCTCTCCCTAAAAATAAATCAATAAATAATCTTAAAAACAAAAACCCAGTCAAGAGGGAGGCATATGAGTGCCCGAGCTAAAAGCTGGACACCTAGAGGTAGAGGTCATCGGCTGCAGCCCTAGACCCCACCGTTCTGTGCTCTGGTCCATCTACACCACCACGTTCCCACCCAGGGATTTGCCCCAACAGCCCAAGCTTGGGTTTTGATGAGGTTGTTACAGATGGTGTCCTGGGCTCCCACAACCATGTGAGAATGGGCAAAACCCTTCAGAGCAAGTCTAGGGACACTTGGTTTAGTACACTCGTTCCTTCAGATATGGTTGCACTGGTCCCATCTCGCACTCCATGGCGCCTTTAGAATTTAGCTATGGACACCAGAGCCAGCTTCATGGATGAGCTGTCACTATTTCCTGCTCTTCTAATTCCCTGATATCCATGAAGGTCAAGATCTCTCCCTGTGATCCCCTCAGTTTGTACAGCTGTTGGATCTCTTTTCTTGGGTTCATTGACTACAGCCACACACTCCTCCTTGCCCGCTTTGACCCACAGCCAGGGGCAAGGGACACTTGTTCCACTTCTGTCCTGTGGGGCTCCAGCCATTCAGGTCAACCCTGCATAGTCCTCCTCCAGCAGAGTAGAAGTACCTCCTTAAACTTTCTCACTCCTCTCTGGGCCGCAGGGCCTTTTAGCCTTGACAGGCGTGGCCTGCATGTCCTTCCCCAGCCACCCAGTAGATGGCAATTAGGAATTCATGGGCAGAAAGTGCCCAGTGCAGTGTTTCCTTTGGATTCTGGCAGAGCAAAGCAAGTTCTCTGAAAGCCTCTGAAAGAAGACTCTGATTGTGAGCACAGCCAGGACTGCCCTTGGGCTCTAACACGAGCCAATGGGCTGATCCTAACTCTGTCCTGAGTTTTACATTGCCCTGGTGGTATTGAAAATGCTACAAGGATGTCTTTCAAAGCTGGTTTTTCAATTAAACTTACAATAAAAAATTCATTTATTTCTATTTTTAGAGAGAAGGGAAGGGAGGGAGAAAGAGAGAGAGAAACACTGATGTGTGAGAGAAACACCAACTGGTTGCCTCTCACCTGCCCCCACTAGGACCTGGCCCGCAACCCAGGCATGTGCCCCAACCAGGAATCAAACTGGCAGTTCTTTGGTCTACAGGCCGGTGCTCAATCCACTGAGCCACACCAGCCAGGTGTGGCTCAATTAAACTTTTAATTATTTTTTAATCTAAGTATACAATATTATATTAATTATATTACATTTTAGGTGATTCAATATTTTTACACCTTACTGTGTGATCACCCCACAAATTCTAGCAATCATCTGTCACCATGCCTGATTAAAATTTTTAGTTTGAAATAATTATTAGGTTTATAACACATTCAGTTGTAAGAAATCACAGGGAGATCCTGTGTACCCTTGACCCAGTTCCCCAAGGGTAGCATCTCCCAAAACTGTAATACAATATCCCAACCAAGACATTCACACTGATACACTCAAGACAAAGAACATTTCCATCATTGCCAGGATCCCTGTGTTGCCCTCGAATAGCCACGCCCCCTCCTTCTTGCTCCCACCCCTCCTTAATTCTTGGCAAACACAAATCTGTTTTCCAATTCTATAATTTTATCATTTTAGGAATTCTATATAAATAGAGTTATACAGTGTGCAGCCTTTTGGGATGGGCTTTTTTTTTACTCAGCACGATGCTCTGGACTTTCATCCATCGTGCAGAGCATCCAGGTTGCTGCCCGCTTCAACAGTGTGCTCCTTCAGTTGCTGAGTGGAGCGGATGTGGCGCAGCTTGTTCGGCTATTTATCTGCTCAAGGACATCAGGGTCATTTCCGGGGTGGGGCCATCACAAATAGGGGTGCCATAAACATTCATGTGCTGGTTTTGGGGGAAACAGAAATGTCCAAGAATTCAATTGCTGACCATAGTTGCATGCTTAGTTTTTTAAGGAACTGCCAAATTATCTCCCCGGTTGCCTGTAGCATTTTACATTCATCTTACCAGTTCGAGTGAAGTATAGAATTTATTTTTCTCTACATTATTTTATCCTCCCAATTTGAAAATACAATTGTCTTAAATATTAACTCTGCGTACACTTATTATAATATTATAATAATATAAGACCATACTATAATTTTTGCTTTAACTATATAATTTATAAAATACAAAAGAAAGTTTATTATATTTACCCATTTTTTCCTTTTAAAATTTATTTTCATTATAATTGACATTTATTAATTTCAGGTGTTCAACATTGATATACCTTATGAATCAGACTAGTTATTATGATAGTTATCACCATATTCCCTATGCTGTATGTTACATCCCCATGACATATTTTATAATGCCGCAGTTTGTACTTCTTAATTCCCTTCCCCTTCCCCCCTCTGTCCCCCACTCCTTTCCCCTCTGGCAACCATAAATTTGTTTTCTGTACCCATGAGTGTGTTTGTTTTGTTTTGTTCATTCATTTTTGTTTTTTAGATTCCCCATATAAGTGAAATTATGTGGTATTTGTCTTTCTCTGTCTAACTTCACTTAACATAATATTCTCTAGGCCCATCCATGTTGTCTCGATGGTAGGATTTCATTCCTTTTATGGCTGAGTAATATTCCATTATATACATATATACGCACACACATATACATACATGTGTCTCACACCTTCTTTATCCATTCATCTATTGATGGACATCTAGGTTGCTTACTTTTTTATATTTTTGTTTACCATGTTCTTCCTTCCTTTCTGATGTTCTAACCTTCCTTCTTTTACTTTTCCCTTTCTGCTTAAAGAACTTCTTTAGCCATTATTTTAGGATATGTCTGTTGATGAGAAATTCTCTTCATTTCCCTTTATCTGAGAATATCATTTTTTAATTGTATTTTATTGTTTATGCTATTACAGTTGTCCCAGATTTTTCCTCTTTGTCCCCCTCCACCTAGCCCCCCTATTCCCTCAGGCAATCCCCACACCATTGTTCATGTCCATGGGTCCTGCATATATGTTCTTTGTCTACTCTATTCACTATGCTTTACTTTACATCCCCGTGACTATTCTATAACTACCAAATTGTATTTCTTAATCCCCTCACCTTTTTTGCCCATCCCTCTGAACACCCACCCATCTGGCAACTATCAAGATGCTCTCTGGATCTATGATTCTGTTCCTGTTCTGCTTGTTTATTTTGCTTAAAGATTCAGTTGTTGATAGATTTATGTGTATTGCCACTTCATCATTCATATTTTTTATCTTCTTCTTAAAGAAGAACCTTTAACATTTTATGTAATACTGGTTTGGTGATAATGAACTCCTTTAGTTTTTGATTGTCTGGGATACTCTTTATCTGCCCTTTGATTCTAAATGATAGTTTTACTGGGTAGAGCAATCTTGGTTGTAGGTCCTTATTTTTTATCATTTTGAATATTTCTTGCCAATACCTTCTATCCTGAAAGTTTCTTTTGAGAAATCAGCTGACAGTCTTATGGGGGCTCCCTTATAGATAACTAACTGCTTTTCTCTTACTGCTTTTAAGATTATCTCTTTTATCTTCAACCTTTGGCATTCTAATTATGATGTGTCTTGGTGTGAGTTCTTTGGGTCCATCTTGTTTGGGACTCTCTGTGATTCCTGCACTTGTATGTCTATTTCCTTCAACAAGTGAGGGAAGTTTTCTTTCATTATTTTTTCAAGTAGATTTCCAATTTCTTGCTCTTTCTCTTCTCCTTCTGGCACCCCTATGATACAAATGTTGGACCTCTTGAAGTTGTCCCAGATGGCTGCTTATACTATCCTCTTTTTTTTTCTCCTTGCCATTATGTTTGGTTGTGGTTTGCTTCCTTATGTTCCAAATTACTGATTTGATTCTTGGCTTCGTTGAGAATGTCTTGATTTTCCCATTATTGCTAAAGGATATTTTCACTAGATACAGGATTCTAGATTGAGGATTCTTGTCTTTTGACACTTGAAAACTGTTGTGCCACTTTTTTCTGTCCTCTGTGGTTTCTGGTGAAGAATGTGCTGTCATTGAAGTCATCTTTCTCTCATGGGCAAGGTGGTGTTTCTCTCCCACTTTCAAATACAAATTTTTTTTTGTCCTTAGGTCTCAGAAGATTGAAAATGATGAGTCTTGGGGTCATTTTCTTTGGCCATATTCTCTTTGGAGTTTGCTCAGCTTCAGGAGCCTGTAGGTCTTGGAATACCTGTTCAGCTCCAGCCTCCTTTTCCTCTGCTTCTGGGATTCTGATGACGGGAGGAATGTTAGATCTCTTGTGCCTGTCCCATAGGTCCTCGAGGCTCTGCATATTTATTTTTCAGTCCATTTTCTCCCTGTTGGTCAGATTGGGTAGCATTGATTGGGTTCTATCTTCCAGTTCACTAATTCTTTGCTCTATCCCCTCTATTCTGTTGTTAAGCCTATCCAGTGACATTTTTATTTTGGTAATTTTATTTGGTTATATTTTTCAGTTCTTACTTTTCCATTTGGTTTTTCTTTATATCTTCTGTTTCTTTGCTGAGACTTGACTTTCTCATTTTTTTGAGGCATGTTTGTAGTTGTTGTAGTATTTTTTTTTCTCATGGCTGCTTTAAAAACTTTGTCAGATGATTCTAACATCTGTCACCTCACTTTTGGCTTCATTTTCCCCTTCAGTTTGAGAAGTCCTGGTCCTTGGTGTGATAAGTGATTTTTGATTGAAGCTGGACATCTTTGTATTATGTAATGAGACTGGATCTTATTTAAACTTCTATTTTAACTGGTTTTCTATGGCTTCACTCCAGCAAGAGAAGGGAGAGGTGCTGCCTCATTACTGACAGGTGGGAAGAGAAGTCCAAACTCTCCACTTGGCCTCACTGACGCCCAAGGCCAGAAGCTCCTCATTAGTGCTAGGCAGGGGTGCGAGGTTTCCCCTACCCACCACCATGGTCTCAATTGACACTGCAGTAGAGGGTGTGTTTGTAACCACTGGGCAGTGATCAGTGGCCTGACTCTCCACCAGGCCTCCTCTGACACACCCAGTGGGTTGGGGGAGAGGAGCCCCAGGCTCAGGTCCCCTGTTTGTTCTCCACTGACCCTGTGGGCAGGAGGGGTCTGATAACTGCCCGGGGGGAGGTGGGAAAATGAAAGTCCCAGCTCCCTACATAGCCTCCTCTGGCATCATCTCAAATACAGGAAGGAAGAAGGGCACCTCATGACAGTTTGGCAAGGGTGGAAGTCCCAGCCCCCAGCCCATGGCAAGGCCAGTTTTCCCTGTGGTGTTTCGCTGGAGTAGACAAGTTATTGTCTAGAAATTTTCTGTCTTGTTAGGCTAGGCTTTTCTGCATTCTGTGGCTAGAGAAAGCAGGTTTTCTTTCTTTCTTTTTCTTTCTTTTTTTTCTTAATGTCTGCTCTTTTTGGCATTTCTGGGTTGCCAGCGTCCTTAGCTCCAAGTCTCAGTATGTAAGGGGTGGGGGGATGGGGGAAGATGGGAGATGGGAGACTCACCACCATGCTGTTCTTTAGGTCCGAAGGCCCCTAGCCAATATGACTTCTCTCCATCTTTGGAGTCTTCTTATATTTGTTTTATATATAACGTCCTGGGATATTGTCATGCTTAGAGGAATAGGGAAAAGTGCATCTAGTCCATCTTTCCAGAAGCAGAAGTCTTATAATTATTTAACATCCAATAAGTTCAGATATAATGTTCATGGTTTCTGCTACCAATTTTCTGGTTGAGTCGCTAGATACTAGGTTAGGTTCTTAAGATAATGAATTCCCTCTTGCAGTAGAAATGTGATTTAGCTTGTTCTTATTGTACAAGAATATTTCTGGGTCCCCCCTTAGAACCTTCAGGGGAAGTCTGACATGTGATTTAAAACAAAATTTTTTTTTTACTCTTCTCCAGAAGATACCGAAATCCAGAAACCAGACTAGAGGTTATATGGCAAACACACAATAAATATCCTATGGAATAGGATATTTATTGAATCAATGCCCCCGAGGAGTCATTTGTTTCTTTATAGCCCCTCCAGCCTCGACTCTTCAGTGAGGGAGGGCTCTAGGCTTTCTAGCCAGACTGAGGAAAGATGAGTTATGTTTAGCACCTACTCTGTGACAGGCGCTTACTAGATGCTTTATATATATATTTTTTTTTCATTTTGTTAATCCTCTTAAGCACTTTTTACGTGTTTTATTCTAGTTATTTTTCAGATGAGAAACTAAAGTTCACAGCCAAAGACCAGCAGGCCTAAGATTTCAACTCCGGCCTGCCCAAGTCCAAAGCTTGTGCTCATACAAGGCTGACTCTTCTGGGTATATTTATCTCCATTTTAGAGGTAAGGAAACTGAGGTACAGAGATGTTTCTAGAACATCCTGGAAGACCGTTGAGATGAGCTATGAGAAAGCCAAGGTCTCAAGAAGGGGAAGGGAGTTAAAGGGATATCAAAGAAATGACTAATCATGCTGTGTCCCTGATGCCACAAGCCCCTCGCTACCCAGGGAGACTTTATAGAAAAGAAAAGCAGACTAACAGGACCATAGAGGCCAGCGGGGAACCATTACCAATGGCAGCCAGCTGTGGAGGAAGGAGGTATCCATCTTGTCTAACGGAACAGCTCTGCCTTCTAAGAATCTGCTTCTCTTCCTCCCCAGCTGCCTGACTCCCTTCCCAGCTGCTGACAGCATGAGCTTCCTCCAAGTGTGAGCCACTCACTAGATCAGTCCAGAGGGGCAGCTCTGGATGAGGAAGGGCCAGTGCAAGATCCAAGGATCTTGGGAGGGAAAGGCAATGGTAACTCCCTTCCATGCTTTTCAACTGGCAGAAAACAAAGTGTCATCTCCAAAACACCAGGGGAGACTGTACTTTTTGCTTGGGCCTGGGAGGCTTGCAATAATGCTATCTAATTAAATTTTCCAGCAAAAAGAAAGAACAATCACCAAACTCAAGGAGAAAACTCTGTGTTTTCTTAAGCGAGAAAATGCTGTCATAATCTGAACTCAGCCAGAAAAGAAAGGTCCAAAAAGTGATATCATTCAGAGGAAAAAAAATGCCTGAAAGGGTAAAGTGACTGAATACTGGGAATCAACCGCTGCAAAAGGAACAGGGTGCAGCCAAGGAGGGTCACAGGACCTGTGACAGAGCAGGCCAGGTAAGCACCTGTATTAAAGAAACAAGGCTTTCATGTGGCGGGAGAAGCCCACGTGGACAGAATCAATGGCTCTTTACCTTGTTTCATCAGTTTTATTGGTCATATATCCAGAATTCATTATATAAATCTTTCAAAATAACTAGATTTTACAAGAATAGTTTATAATTCAGCTCTAAATGCACAAATACTTGACACAGGAAACCATTTTTACAAATGCATATGTTTTCTTATAAGAATACTTTAATAAAATAAATCTCTATACATCATACAACAAATTTTATGCAGTTCTTTTCTCCATTTGATCATCATTTCGAGATTTTCTACTGTAGTATGTCCATCAAACCCAATAAACCAAGTTACAGTTTGCTGCTCCTTGTTATTCTAAACTATTATTGAGATTTCACACTGTTAAGAGTTTTTAGGCTTCTTTTCTAATCTTTCCCAATCTGAAAGAATTCACATATTTAGGTTAGAAGAGGTTATTTACACAATACTCCTTCTAATTAGCACTTGCCTCAGGTTAATCACTGTGCTTGGTGAATGACCTTTTCAGTTTCCAGGCGAGCTGGGGCAGCAGCTGGTAGTTTTACCCCCACTGCATCGAGCAGAAGGGATAAACCCTGGTAATTCCTAAGTTTCCAAACTGAAAAAAACAAAACAAAAAAACCCCTAAAAACAGAGTTAAATACAAATATTAAGAAAGCTAAAACATTTGCTATGGATTAGAGAATGCTTTTAAATTCAAGGTCTCTCCCAGGTTGAAGAAGACATAAAAGAAAGAAAGCATGAGAATATGGCAGTAGTTTTATAAAACACTGAAAAACTGAGAAAGGGCAATCACTCCGGTCAGTGGTGTATCACGTCCTGAGTGCCAGGAGACACGCATTCTGTGGCGAGCTGAACTCAATAGCTGACGTCTGTGTTATGCTGTGAATTTGAAATACCTTAATCAATACTCACTCGCCCAAAGCAAGTAATCATTTAAGCCTGGGAACTCTACAGAATACTGACCACGTTTACCTGAAGAGACAGGACCCCCAAAGGGAAACATTTGGCATTAATTCCATTCCTTTGCTGTTACTAAAAAGCGTGTCCACTTGGCAAAGCCTGTCTTACTTTTCAGGCAGCATGAATTAAAACCAAGAGACCAGCAGTATTCTATAGTCATGTTCTTGAGTACTCAGCTCCAATTATCCGATCATCCCATATTCTCAAAAAGATTCTCTAACCGAGCCCTGTCCGACAGGAAACTTGGGGACTACACCGTGTCCCATTTTGCTTCTCTTTTATTTCTCTCGACTTCTCTTTCTCACACCAGTGTGACATTTGCTACATGTTTTTACCAAAGTACTTCAGCAGTAGTTGGAAATGAGTTACTCTGCGTTATCTAGAGTGTCCAATCACATTACAGTGGATCACATTTGCATCGTGACCAGGAGATGGTCGGACATCTACTGCAGCGACTTTGCAAATTCCGCGTAGTCGATGTATCCGTCATTGTTCTTGTCATCGTCTCTCAAAACACCATCTATTAAGTTAATCAGGTCCTCTTCGCTCATTGGCGGTGCTTGTTCTTCCCCTCCCTGCAAAATTCATATTAGACAAGAGTTGGCATCTTATTGGAAGTGCTCAGCGAATTTTGAAAATGCCCAAGCTTATACGTGTCCAAAGACTCCTTCAGTGAGTACGTGGCTTCTTGTAGGAACCCACAAACCATATATCCAATATAGAGTCAATTCATAATGATCCAGTTTAGAAATTATATTTGCCAGTTAAAAGAAAGATACAAAGTTGGCCCTTCCTTATTTATGTTAAAAATTACTTTCCATCTCTTCTATTTACAAAGTCATACATGTTCATCGTACAAAGACAGATCTGGCTCACACAGAACTACGCGTTTCAGAGATTCTGTGACCCACAAACCCGTCCTAAAGAAGAGCCCATGCTCTGGGCACCATTTGCCTCGAGAAAGTAAGAAGCAGTCCACTCTGGACCACCCCTCGGGGTCAGAGCCAGAGGAGGAAGGACTGCCAACCAGCAGAACCGGTTGGGATCTTTGAGGGGAAGGTACTTCTCCAGTTCCTGAGGCTCCCTGTGCCCGGTGCCGAGCTAACGCTGTTCACATCCCGTGCCGGTTCCTCCTCTGGCCCCTCTCCCATGCCCGCCCCTGCTTCTCCTATAGCCACCACCATGCTCGCCTGCCAGGACCCTGAATCCGTTCTTCTCCCTGATGCCAGACTCCCCTCAAGTCCATCAGTCGGCCTCCTACGGCAGAGCTCCCCGAAGCACTGTTCTAGCATGCCATTCTCCTGTGCAGAGCTGTCAGCGCTCCCCACTGCCTTCAAAGGAAGCCCTAACCTCCTCTCCTGGGCAGCTGATGTGATCCCATCCCCCTCACCAACTTTGCCTCTCCCCCTCTCTCTACACTGCAGTATGGCAGAGCAGGACCAGCATTCCATCTAAAGACATAAGATCTCAAATTCAGTTTCCTCCCCTGCAAAATCAGGTAATAACAATGCCTGCCACTGCCTATTCACAAGCTGTTGCAAAGATCCAGTGTGATCTCCGACCTACAAAAGTGCTTTATAAACTGCTTTGTTTGCAGGAGCATAGACACTTTCAATGATCGCTGAGTCTCTCTGTCCTTCGCTTCCGACTTCCCACTCTTCTCAAACAAAATAACTTCTCCCCTGCTCTGCATTGTGAACCAGGTCTGTCTTTTGGGCACTGGTTTGCAAACTCTGGCGTGCAGCAGAAATGCCTATGGCACTTGTTAAAGACACAGAGCCTGGGGCTTCTGCCTCAGCAGGTCACCCTCTGCGAGAAGTACCACTTAATAGGATAAGAGACAGAACAGAGTGGCGAGCAGAAAAAGGAGAAGCAGTAATACTGGTGCACAAGGACAGCACAGGTCACCACGCCTGGGGACTGAAGTCCCAAAGGGAGACCTTTCTGGGCCACAGCCCCATGCACCACTTGCCTCACCTACCTCTTTATGGACATGAGTGATGGCTGTGGAGAGTTCTAGGCCGTCAAGCAAATTATTGCCGTCATAGTCATGCATTTTGAAATAATGGAGCTGCAGTTCTTGTGGGGACATCTGTGCCTCTGGTTTGTTGATGATGCCTTCTAGATGTTCCATGATGTGCCTGGAAACCAACAGTGAGACTCAGACCACCCAGCAGGGCTGGTGGGGTCATGCCGAAACCTAAGGATTCTTGAAAGTTCAAATTCTGAGAATTCACCCATTGAACCAAAACAAACAGATACAGTGGCAGACCACATTCAAGGATGGCAGGTACAGGCAAGGCCATAAAATGGGCAGGGAATAAAACCAAACACTGCCTCTATTATGCTGGCAAGATTATGGGTGTTTTTCTTCTTTATTACTAGAATGGTGTTATAATATTTTTGAGACTATCAATTTAAAAATATTTGTTAGGCAATTCAAGAATAAAAGTATAATATGTGAGGCTAACTGGACCAAGACAGAAGTTGCAACAAATGATTCAATGTTGGAATGTGCCAATAAAAAAAGAATCTTGTCCGAGTCAAGAAACCGTAGCCCATCCTGGCCGCCACCACTGTGGCTGTGCGTGTGCGTGTGCATGTGTGTGTGTCTGGCTGTCTGCAGTGAGAGACAGAATGGGTTCAGGCAAGCAAGTCATGGATCCCACTGGGGCCTCAAGACCCCCCACTGGTGATATCACAACAAAAGGAACACCTGACTTACGGGTGGATGTAAGGAATAAGTCCCTTCCTTGAAAAATGTCAAGGAGCACAAACAGAAGGGAAAGAGACGGAGGGTGCCATGGAAGCTGGCTGCAGCTACAGAGGAAGGGGAGACCCCTGGCCCGCGGCCCTGGCTGAATACGTACTCTTGGTCGTGCACTGCATTCTTATCCAGGCCCACGCTGCCGGGATGGGAAGAGCCGACCCTGGGCTCCTCGGCCCTGGTGCCTGGGGCACAAAAGGCCCAGAGCAGACCGCAGAGGAAGGGGGTTCTAAGCAGCCGCAGAGATCTCATGGTCACCGGTACCTGGGAGGTGGGGGACACAGAAGATGAAGGCGAGAACACCAGAGCTAAAGTTCTTTCAAGACTCAACACAGTGTGCTCCTGAGAAACCTGATGAAGGAGCAAGGTCGGGGAAGAGAACATGCTGTTCTGGCTCCAAGGCCAGCTCTGCCACTAGACCACTAGACTCGAGGGCCCCGTCATACAAGCGGGCAAGTCCACGACATTCCCTGAAGCACCTTCAGAATGCTTCAGAAAGCAACTCACTGACAGCTTAAAGGGCTGTGAAGATCATTTCTGCCTAGGAGAAATTTACAGTCTGGCCCTGGCCGGTGTGGCTCGGTGGATTGATGCCAGCCTGTGAACCAAAGGGTGGCCTGTTCGATTCCCTGTCAGGGCACATGTCTGGGTTGCAGGCCAGGTTCCTGATCAGGGGCATGTAAGAGGCAACCACACACTGATGTTTCTCACCCTCTCTTTCTCCCTCCCTTCCCATCTCTCTATAAATAAATAAATAAATAAAAATTTTTTTAAGAAGAAACTTACAGTCTGGTGAGAGAAATACTTCCTACTGGGAGTGTTAATAAAGGCAGAAAGTGAATTGTACTAAAGACAGAAAAACCCTCTGAGAGTTCACAGAAAGAAATTTCAGAGGGTGGAAGCAAGGGAGGGAAGTGGGTTTGACTGGAGTTGGGGGGAAATGCAGACAACTGTAATTGAACAACAATGAAGTAATTAAAAAAAGAAAAAGAAATTTCCCCTGGGTGAGGGAAAATCGGAGAAGGCTGGCAGACATGGGGACACTTCAGCTGGGCCTGGATAGGTAAGTGTGCTGTGGATGTGCAGGGACTAAAGGGCCAAGGGAATGGTGTGAGCAGAGTGGCAGGTGCAGACCTGTGGGAAAAGAACTCCAAGGGGTTTGGATGGTCTGGAAGCCAGAGGGTGTGAAGGACGCAGAACAGTGGACAATAGGCTGCAAAGGCTGACCAAGCAGTACTGCATGTGACTTTGTGTGATAAGCCGAGAGGATGGAAGTATCCTGAGGCTAATGGGAGCCACTGAGGATTCCTGAATGGAAGATGAGGTCGGAGCTTGTTTTCAGAATGGCTCATCTGGCAGCACGGAAGGTATTTAGTGGAGCAAATACAAAAGCAAATACAGAAAAAATCTTCAATTTAGTTGATGGAAGGAATGAAGTAAGTTCAAGGCCATTGCAGAGAAGATGACATTAAGATCTTCATTCATTTACAGGCCTGTGACAAATGACAGTAACTTAACCACCGTGAAAGAGCACTGGAAAGGAGGGGTACGCAGAAATTAGGATTCTGCCCTGACTGGTGTGGCTCAGTGGATTGAGCACTGGCCTGCAAACCTAAAGGCTGCTGATTCGATTCCCAGCCAGGGCACATGCCTGGGTTGTGGGTCAGGTCCCAGGTTGGCTGCGGGCCAACCAATTAATGTTTCTATCACACATCGATGTTTCTCTCCCTCTGTTTCTTTCTTCTTGCCCCCTTGCTCTAAAAACAAATACACTAAAAAAATAAATAAAAGAAATTAGGATTCCATCAATACTACCAGGTTTGGCAAGACCTGCAACTGTGGTCAACAACAGGAAGACACAGTCAGCCAAGAGCAAGCTCCCTGAGGCCAGGAGCGCTTTGTTCCTATCAGTATTCCCCGCCAAGAATCCGGCAGGGCTCATGGACTGGCTTCAAGAAGGAAGGGGAAGGGCAACCCGGAGTCCTGCACACCAACACAGAGAGAAGCCCCGACTTCCACACTCACTGCCCCAAAGACAGCAGTGCAGATTCTGCTGGATGACAAGGGCCATGAGTTCTAAGGGGCAACTGCAGCCACAGCCCCAAACATATAGCGGTAACGAGAAAGCATATTGCACTGGTCATGCCCTTACACGTGCTACACATGGAGCCCTGCTCCAACACTCCCAGCACCTGGGCTGGGAAGTGGACTTGTGGCAGCCCCCCACCCATCCTGAAGGGCAGGACCCTGGAAAACACTGCCTTTTCCTGAGGTTTAGGGAACTTTCCCAAACCCACTTTGCCTGTCAGTATAACCTCCCATGCCTCCTCCAAGGGGACAGTCAGTAGGATGCATGACTTTTAAGGTGAAAAAACAGCACCTAGTCTTACTACTGAAGAGGGATATCCTAATGCAATCTGTCAGAATTAAAAATAGGAAAAGATGTTCAATATATGTGGTTTATATCAAACAAAAAGAACAGGCTGCAAAAGTCCGTAAAGAATAATTCACTTTAAAAGTATCCGGACCCTGATGAGGCCACTGCCACTGCACCTGACACCAGAAAACAAGGTTTCGGGTTACTCTGGGCAGCGACAGCACAGGCCTGAACAGAACAGGACAGCTTGTTAGAGTTCTGGGCCCGGAGGGATCAGAGAGAGAAGCCAGTTCCTCCAAGCCCTTCAGACTCATACGGCTCAGAGGCCTCTTTCTCCAACACGCCTTCTTTAATTCCAAGTCTGACTTAGCTGTCCTTCCCATGTGCTCCTGAGTGCTTCCCTTGAGAAGGGTCCTGTCCTTTGCTGACAACAGCTGTGAACATGATCTTGAACAACACCTGACTACCGTCAGTGCCCCCCACTGGACTGGGCGCCGTGAGGGTGGGCGCTGCATCTACATTCCTAGCATCAGACAGTGCCAGGCACGGAGGCTACCAGGCACAGTCCTTAGACCGTGTGCCAGGGTCCTTGGGGGACGTGGGGAGCCCCACTTTCAATACATGCTGCCGAGTTTGGATGTCAATCTAATTGAGCATACAACCTTTTTTTGAGATATCTATCAGATAGTTGAGCTAAATGATCACTAAACCCATGGCACCATTTCCTGTAAGTACACGATTGGAAACTTAGTATATTAAATTTGGGGAGGGGAGCACCAGGCAAGGATTCTATCCAAACAACACTGAAAAGTAACCAAGTGATTGGTAGTGCAGTAACTATGGGTCCAAACGATCCCTTCTTCAAGGGAGTCAGAGTAAAGGCCGAGAACCACTGATGCCGAGCGTGCCCCACTCTGGCTGGCTGTGGCAGGTGTCTAACTACTGGCATACCTCATTTTACTGTGCTTCTCTTTACTGTTTCTCTCCAACACGGAGGCGAGACCTGCCACCAGGAAAAAGATTACGACTTCCTGAGGGCTCAAATGATGTTTAGCATTTTTTAGCAATAAAGTGTTTTTAATTAAGGAATGTACACAGTTTCCTAGACATGTTTTTGCACGTTGCACACTTAAGAGAGTACCAGTATAGTGTACGCATAACTATTATATGCACCAGGAAACCAAAAAATTCATAAGACTCACTTGATTGCAAAATTTGCTTTACTGTGGTGGTCAGGAACCGAACCCGTGATATCTCCGAGGTGTGTCTGTATTAGAACACAACAGAAACCAATGTATGAGCACAGAGTGGCAATGAACACAGGGAATCTGACTGCTACCTAACACCTTAAACAGTCACATTCTGAAAAAAAACATAAGCAGTTCCCATCACCCCTTTGAACAAGTTGCATCACCCACAGTCCAACCACTTCGCCCAAGGCCATGAGCAAACAGCCACGAGTAAACCCCAGGAGTTCCTGACCTCACTGGCCTTCTTTGAGAATACATAAAGGTTAAGTCAGAGAAAACCTGAAGGAGGAGAGGTTTCTGCAGGAGACCTCAGAATACAACCCATGCTTTGAGACATTCTGCACAAGAAGCCTCAGTCCTGGGGGCAACACACCAGACCATGGGCAGCAGTGGGCCTCCCACAGAGCTGGAACTGCAACAAGGTTCCCCTTGCTGTTCCAGCATCCCCTTCCAGTCCCAGAGCATTTGCTCCCCCAGGCTCCACCTGTCTGCCGTCCCTCTTCCTTCCAGGCCCCGTTCAAACACCACCTCTGGGCTCTTCCAGCCTAGATCCGTTGTTCCCTCCTTGGCCCTCAGTCTGCAGCCTCTCACACTCATCTGGCCTTAAGACACGGTCACATATTGTTCTTCTTTTGTTTTTCTCTTCTCCCTCTCTGAGGACTGGGCACCTATCTGTTCTATCACTGTCTACCCTACAAAAGTTATCATAAAGTGCCAAGCTCACCTACAGACAGCTGGCGTTCGTGTCTGAATCAGGGCAGTGGGTCTTGGCCCTAGCCGAGTTGTTCCCTATCACAAAAGCTCTGGCCTAAGCTGGAAAAGTGACTTTCCTCAGAGCCCTCCCACCAGTGACCTGGCCTGGGCCGCCCGTCCCTCCCATGAGGTAGTTTGTCCTATCAGCACAGAACAGTCTGGAGCCAGCCTTCCTCCCATCCAGACCACAGCAGCTGTTAGCACCATTTCCCTCACACCAAGGGCCCTCGGTTAAGAATTCAGACTCAAAGCAGCCACACTCACCAACATCCAGACACCCCACACTCTGAGTCAATGCCAAAGAACAACTCTGAGCGGTACTTCCCCACTTAAAACTTCCCTGGGCCTGAACTGAAGACAAGAAAATAACCAAGTTCCTAGGCCAAAGAAACCTCCACATGGGTAGGGGGTTGAGAACAGATTCTGAAAGAGCAGTTCGGGGAGCCCAAGGAGCTGCCACGCTTCCTTTATAAATTTAACTAACATATTCTTTATCTACTTATTTTTTTAATCCTCGCCTGACCACATTTTTTTTTTCATTGCTTTTAGAGAAAGTGAGGAAGGGAGAGGAGCATCAGTGTGAGAGAGAAACACTGACTGGTTGTCTCCCAGAGGCACCTGGACTGGGGACTGAACCTGCTACCCTTCCATCACCGCACAATGCTGCAACCAACTGAGCCACACTGGCCAGGGCATAACATAATCTTTCCCGATAGCCTGGTGCTGCATAAGGTATTAAGAGTAAGACTGTGGCTGCGACAAACTCCACTCACACAGATTACAGCCTGTGGACTAGTAAGACACACAACCCACACCTGAAATAATTCGTTAAGGATTCGAATTTTTTTCAACCAAAGGACAGCACCTGAGGCAGAGGGAACCTCCTGTAACAGACACCTGAGTCTAGAAAGAACTTGGTCCAACCCAGGAGCTAAAAAGGGTTCAATATGGTTGAAGACACACTATAGTGGAGACTGATGAGTTAAGAGTAAAAAGACAGCAGGCCACGAAGGGGCTTGCAAGCCCTTTTGGATAGCTTGGAAGAGCAATGAGAACCCACTGAAAGAAAGGTCGGAGAGGGAAGAGGGACATGATCAAATCTGTGCTTTAAGACCATCACTCTGGCTTCCCAGTACAAAACTACAGAGCAATCAACAAGGCATGCATGGCATCAGTCAGGAGTCGCCTGGAGTAGTCCAAAGAAGAGAGGATGGTCGCCTGAACTAGCTAGAGCAGTGACTGGCAGTGTAGAAGCAGACGTAGCCGAGGGAGATTTGTGATGGATTCCATATGGGTGGTAAAGGAGCATAGGAGGTTGGGAATGACGCCGAGGTCTGGCTTGGGCACTGAGTGGATGTCGCGCATGCCCGGATAGGAAATACAACAGGAAATCTGCTTCCCTCGCCTTCCCACTTCCCCGGCACAGCCAAGTCAGGCTCTCCTGGTCAGACAGGACCAGTCTTTCGTCTCCTCCAGGGGCCGATGGGGACGAAGGGTGGGGGACACCAACAGCAGACTGAGTCACGCCCCACGGCCGGTCCTTCAAGAGGGCAGACAAATGCTCGGCCGGGCCCCTCTGGCTTCAAAGCCCCCAGCAACCCGAGAGAAAGGCTCTGCTCCTAGCCAGCTAAGCTTCCCGAGGTGGCTGGGGGCGGAGACCCACACCTAGGCCGCAGAGGCCTCTCAACCTGAGCCCGAGGCCCGGAGACCCCAGAGAGACGCTGGGATTCCGCCCTGTTGCGAACCCCTGGGCGCCTCTCCAACAGCCTCCTACCCTAGGGTCGAGTCAGGGGACTCACAAGCGGCGGCCTGCACCTGGGATGCTCCCGGGTTCACTCACCCTCGCTGCCCGCAACTACAGTTTTCTCAGATGCGAAATGTTCCAGCCTGAGCCTCGCCAGCCCCCGTCCTCAGAACGCTTTTTCCCTGGCCCCGACCCGCCCCCAGACCTGCCGTGCGCAGGCGCTGTCCCTTCTGCCCGCCTATTGGCGCCGTGAGGCTCCGCCCCGGGCCAGAGCCCCTCGGTGTGTACAGCTCCGGTAATTCCACGTGTAACGGGCTCCGGAGGGAGGAGCAGACGCAGTTCTTACTTCTGCTTCCAAAGGCAACAAGGAGCAGGCGCCTGGGGTGATTGACCTGAACCTCCAGGGGCCTGGAAGGTTGCTAGGCAACTTCGGAAACTCCCAGGAAAGCTGTCCCACGTGGGAGGTAGAGTGGCAAAGACCGAGCGGGGCGGGCGCCAAAGCTAGCTTCCAGCTCCGCCTCCATTCCCACTTTCACAGCAGTTTCTCTAACTGCAAATTGGAAAGAAAGATCATGAGAATTCTAATTCCTTTTCTAATGAAAGAGCTAAAAGACGCCAGAGCCGGCCTTGAATCCTGTGTTCCCAAAATGGGTCTACTTCCAGACTCTGCTTTCTCCATTCCACAAGAGCCATCATGGGCAATACCTACTCAATCATATAGGAATCCCCCCAAGACAGTTCAGACACCACGTTATCTGTACAGTTAGTGAAATGCTTGCACTTCTATCTCAATAGAAGACAAGCAATAAAAAAAGAAAAACATAAATAGAAGAAACGAAGACATAAGCCCTGCATTAACTGCTCTTATTTATACCTTTGCCTCCATACAAGACTGTCATTCCGTGAATATCTGCTAACCAGACAGGTAAATTAATGTGAAAGTGTCATTAAATTTTTTTTCCTCCCATTTGTCTCCAGGAAGATACGTAATCATTTTTCATGAAAGTCTGGGTCCAGAAAGGGAGAAAAGGAAAGAAAGAAAGTGGCTAAGTAAGTAGATGGTCTCAGAACCCTTACTGCGATTGGCTTTAGCGGATCAGTGCCTTGAAAGTTGGCAGAGGCAACTGCCATGGACAGTGGTTCGTTCCTTCTTGCCTTCATCTGAGTTGGAAATCTGTTAATCCTATCCCAGAGAAAAGTCCCAGGACCCCAAAGTTCCTAAAGAAACCCTATTAATCCAGGACCCCCTCTTCCTTACTCAGAAGTTTGAGTTGGTTTGATAGAATTCATTTTCCAGCCTTGCATCCGCTATCCACCTGTTCTTCTCTTTGCTCATTTGTTCAGTAATTCAGTAACATTTCTTGAGTACCTCCTATGGACAAGGACAGCTATTCTCAACCTTTTTCATCCCATGGCACACATGAACTAATTACTAAGCTTCTGCAGCACCCTAAAAATATATTTCTTGCTGATCTGACAAAAATAGGTATAATTTGGATTCATTCACACCAGATAGCTATTGTTGTGTTGGCTGTTGTCATTTTTTTAAAATTTAGCAATCAAAGGGAAAAGAGGTCAGTGCCCCTAACTAAAATAGTCAGGTTTCACATGTTTTAAAAATTCTTGCAGCACACTGGCTGAAAATTGCTGTACTAGGAGTTACTAGAGACACAAATACAAATAAGACATGGTCTTTCTCCAAGAAGCTCAGTGTCCAAAGAGGAAAAAAGAGAAGAAAAATAAATATAAAATAGAGAAAACAAAAAACGATGAAAGAAACAAAAAAGCTCAGTATCTGGTACCAGCGCCTCTACTTCTGTGGATCTTACCCTCTTCCTCTCCTGCCTCACCAAGTGCTCCCTCTCTAATAAACCATTGCTGTTGTCCTGTAGCCTTGCCCTCTAGTTTCTTCCCTACCGCACTGCTGAAACCGCAGTCTTCGTGCAAATCCGGTGGTACCTCCTCCTCTGCACTTGCCCTCTCAGTACCGTTCATCACAGCCAGTCACTCCCACTTTGAGACACTTTCTTCTCATGTGTTCTCAAACTGTACCCTCCTCCTACCTCCCTGGTTATTCTTTTCTGGATTCTTTTCACTGACTGCTCACCTTCTGCTCAACCTACAAGTGTCAAAGCACCCAGAGTCTATCCTGACTTGCCTTCTCCTCTCTACCTACCCACTCTCCTTACGTGATTGCATCTAGTTTTGTGGTTTTAGGTGCCATTTCTAAGCAGATGACTCCAAAATTTATATCTCTCATGATGACCTCTGCCTGTAAGTCCCAGCTCCTCTAAGTAACTGCCTACTTGACACCTGCACAAGAAGGTCTAACTGGCATCACAAAGTTGACTTGGTCCTTCAAATACTAAATTTCGTCCCCAAACATATACCTCTGTTTCATCCACATGGGTGAATGTCACTGCTATCTTTTTAGTTGTTCAAGCCAAAATGCTAATGCTAGGAGTCATCCCCCCAACCCACCCACCCCCACACACACACTCCCTGAGCTCTGATGAGATATAATTGACATCCAACAAACCATCTGCCACCTAGATTACTATGAAAGTTTACTAACTGACCTCCCTGCTTCCGATCTTGCCCCAGTCTAGTCCATAAGTGAGATGATACATTTGTTTAAGTCATTTATAGGTCAAGATTCTATAACTTGTAGCTGAACACATTTCTAACAGGTAATCATTTGGTAACAGAAGTAGGGCACTGAAAATGCACTAAAATGTGGAATTGGCTAGCAAAGCGTTCAGGTAACCAGTGGTGAAGACTCTCTATTCCATGCTGGAAAGTTGGCGGCCAACTCGTTAAACAGTAGTGAAGCTGTCAAACTGCTGTCACTTGCTGGATTTGGCCACATGCCAAAGTTTTATTATAGGAGAAATCTCAGGAATGATGTAGGATATTGGTATATTTTTTTAAAAGTAGCTTTCAGCAGAGTCCTTTAAGGAAGTGGCAAATCTAGATTAGAGAGTTCTAACTGACTTAAAAGCAGAGATTAAATAAGGTCTTAGTAAGAGAACTCCTTACCTAAGGCTTACAACTTGCATTGGCTAAGTCCCACAACTTGGAACCTTGCTGGGTTGAAAAAAAAATTATTTTCTTTGTATACTGCAGCTGAAGCCGGAAGTGGAGACAGGCAGGAGGCAACTTTATCAGGAAATTAAGATTGAGGCCCAAGGTAGCAGAGATGGACTATGGGCGGCCTCTCTCCACCTGCAGCTGTTGTTCTGAGTTGCTTCAACTGCAGCTGAGCACACGAAGGCCATCCCCCAGAAGGCTTACACAGTCTAACACTTGGTGGTAGCCCAGTTTCCATTTCCGACCCCCTTCTCTTTCAACATCTCCACAATAAAGGCTAAAACACGTTCATCTTTTTTTGCAGCTAGATGGCCACGTGACACAATTCTGGGCAATGAGACATCAGGGGAACTTGGGAAATCTTTTGCTCTTCTGATAAAAGAGACAAGTGATTGGTACAGACCTTTCCCCTTCTTCCAGCCCTGAATGGGGTGTGCATCACCTCAGAGTCATCCCCAACCACGAAGGGAAGTGGGAGAATTTCAGAAAGCCCATCCCAGTGCCAAGGGGCTGCTGAAGGGTGCCAGCAACTGCTTACCTCCAGTTCTCCTGTTACTGGAGCGGGGCGGGGGTGCTATTTGCTGAAGCCACTCTAAAACAGTTACTTGCAGTTCAAAGCATTCCTGAGTGATAAAGAAGTCAAACAAGATATCGACTCAAATGTGAGCTGAATTTATCAATGTGAGGTCACGGGGGGCTTGGGGAACAGTTTATGTGGAGTACCAAACAGCAGCCAAATGGCAATGGGTGACAAGTGGCTGGTAGGTAAACAGTGGGTGTGACAGGTATGCATGAGTCTTTCGAGCACTAGCTGTGAAGGGACAGGAAAGTAGCTCGAGGGGGTCACAGGAGGCAGGGAGGGTTGTCTCTAAGGTAGAGGGCCTTGTATATGTTTTAAATCCTTCTGGGAAAGAGCCAGCAAAAATGAGACTGAAGAAACCGCAGAGTGGACAAAATGGAATCAGATTATGGAGGAGGCAGGAGAGAGTGGATACAAAGCCCAGAGGGAGGGTTAGCCTGAAATTTGGGAAGCATGACAACTTTCTGAGACTGCCATGTTTGGGGCAGGGGCGGGGAGCTTGAGTGGGTCAACATTTGAAATCTTCATTGTGTAGCTGAAAAAGCGAGCTGCCCAGGGGAGACAGAAGACCTTCTGGCCTAAATTGAAGGCTTGGTTGAAACTGGAGACCGTTCATTTATAATGGTGCTGTCTGCATCATTAGTTGACTGTATACAATGATTAATGTGCATTTCTTGAATTTGAATTTGAAAAGTTTTTGTATCTAAGTTGTATGTGGATATGCCTAGGAGAAAAAAATAGAACAGAAAGTTGCCTAATAAAAAACAAGTTCCTCTCTCTCAATCACCAACTCTTCTCCCTCATGCTAGCTGCTGGTTAAGACCACACCAGGGTTGAATGGGGGGTGAGGGGGAGCGCACTGGAGAGAGGTTAGGGGAGTAGGAAGTTCTGACTTGACCCGGATGATAAGTTGGCTCCTCCACCCCAACCCAACCCCCGCATTTGACCAATGTCTGATGCTGGCTGGCTCGCTCACATGCAGTGCTCTCCTGTGGCCCCCCTGCTGGAGCCCACCCTTCAGTTCCCTTGACATGGGCAGCACCTCTTTCGGAAGGCTGCTGGCCTTCTCCCCATATCTGGTTTGCCCTGGCACTCTGGCAGATTCTGTTTGGCCACAATCCCCTTCGAAATGACCTCCAGCCGGTTCAAGGGCTCCTGACTTCGGTTGCGTTTGAGCCAGGGTAGAGGCTCCAAGTTCCTCGGGTGTTTTCCGAGACCCATGGGGTCCAATATGGGATGTGAACAATGGAAAAGCGATACTGAGGGCGATGTCTGGAAAGATGGGCCTAAGAGCACCCCCAAGGAGTTCCTCTATCCGCAGCATGGTTCAGCAAAGCGGGGGAGAATTCCCAGCCCTCCGAGGGGGCCAGGTGTGAGAGCAAAGCCCCCAGAGGAGATCTGGTGACTAGGGTGAGGAGAATGCACAGTGGATCCACCTGACAACCGGAGGCCATGGTGGGACTCCAGACACTGGTAGCACGTGCAGAAAGCACAGGGGCGTCCTGTTCTGGGACCATATGATGTCAGAGCCATTCCTCACTCTTCCCCCATTGTGTTCTGCCTCATGAGGGGGCTGACCCCAGTGGGTGGCATCTCCTAGTCTCCCCTGTCACCTGGCTTTCTGCTGGCTGAGCTGGTAGAGGACACCAGCAAGAGATGAGAGGATGGAAGGAAGTAGCTGCTTCTACCGGCAAGGGAGACTCCCAGTTTCAGGAATTCCAGGTACTCAGTGAATTGAAATCCACCATGATTCCCCCATTCTAACTCCCAAAGTTCCATATGTTCTCAGTCCATGCCACAACTTTCTCATAAGACACACAATGGGTTTGTAAATTCATCTCCCGTTGTAACCATAGAGGTTCCCACAGTACCAGACACAGCCTCTAGATTTTAGCTGCTTATGTCCAGCAGCTCTAAGAGAAAAGAGATTTTTTTCAGGCATTTTTTAGAGGCTCTGACTATGGCCTGAGCAAAGAATTTAAAATTCTGAGTTGGTGGCTTTTTTAAATTTATCACTTTAAAGCTCTCTTATGTTTTAAGTCCCCAAAACTAGCCAGCCAGCCTTACACTGTGATCCCCATTTCCACCATGATATGACCCGTCACCATTCACGGAGGGTCCAGGGAGACATTCCAAGAGGAGCTTAGGCACGGGTGGCTTCAGAGATGCCTTTCACCCGGGGGACTTTCAGGGCCTCCATTTTCACGTGCACTCTTTGCTAAAATCGGTCTGCCTGACAAGGACCTGCCTTAGAACGTGTGCACCCTTTCCCAATTATGTTCCTTCCCTACTTTTAAGGGGACCTTACATTTTGAAACTTAGTAAGATGCATTGCCCCGGGGCATAAAAAGCTCAGGATAACCCCAAAAGGGGCAATTCAAAATACTGATGTCCAGTAAAATCTGCTTTAATCAAGGGACCGAGGAAGGGCCTCATATTTCTGTCTCCCTTATTCATATTTCTGATAAGGGCGAAAGGTGCTAAAAGAAGTCTGGCTTCTGTTGGGATGTTCTAAATTCAGATACTGTGTGAACTGGGGTGGCGGAAATGATGAGCACCTGTATCTGATGGTTTCACTTCTTCCATCTTTGTTAGCAAAGAACTCACCACTCCTGATGAAAAGTCCCACGACTGCTGATTTTGTAAACTCCTACCTACATATACTTTGCCCCTGGAAAGTCAAATACATTAACATGTCTTAATATCCCTTTTGTCTCCCTCTCCTTCCTGTCGTGTTTTTGTTCGCATATTTTGACATTAGTTATTTTAGACAAATATTCTCTTCTTTTTTTCAGTCTCATTTTTTAAAGAACAATAAATTTATCAAAATATTTGATCACCCTGACATCCCATCTCTCTTGAAGATGCTCCTGGATTTGTTTCTCTTGCTTAAACCCTCCCTTTAAAGGTGTTTTCACTGTGGCAAGTACTGGAGGCTTTGCATGCCTGAGAACACTTTCATTACTCACTCTCGCTCATCAGAATGAAAATCTGGCTGTATACGAAACTTCAGGCTCTAAGTCCTTTGCCCTCAGTACTTAAATAGGGAAATAAATATTTGGTCATAAGAAAAGCTATAGGATCATGTAAAAATATGGGGGGAAAGGCCATTTAACAAAATTCAATACTATTTCACGATAAAGACTTTCTGCAAACGAGGAATAGAAGGGTAGTTTCTCCAACCGATAAAGGGCACCTATGCAAAACCTACAGTAAATGTGCTTGTAGAGGAAGACAGCGCTGCCCCCTAACATCAAGAACAAAGCAAGCACAGCCACCTTCAACACCCACCCACTCACTGTTCTGTCGGAACTTCAGGCCATTGCAGAAAAAGGTGTAAAAGGCACACAAATTGGAAAGGAAAATAATAGTCTTTATTCACAGGTGACATGATCACGCACGTAGAAAATCCTAGAGGAACTACTAAAAGGCTTCTAGAACTTAAGTAAATTTATCAAGGCCATAGGCTATAGGTTAATATACAATAATCAATGGCATTTCTATATATTAATAATGAACACGTGGACAATGAAAAATTTAAAATACCATTATGATAGCAACCAAACACGTAAAATATTTAGGGATAAGTCTAATTATTTTAAGCATGCTTTTAAAAATAGTCAGATAATTCTATTATCCCCAGTTATGGTCTAGTCGGGCTGCATGGCTACTGTTTTGACTCTGTCAGAGCACAACTTAGGCATTTATTTATCTGCACGCAAATGATACACACACTTATTTTAAAGAGAATAGTCCTTAGACTGTTGTCAACAAAAAAGGATTTATAAAAGAGAAGAAAACACTAAAGACACTCTGAGAACAGTGAGTTTGGGGATTTTTTTAGTTCAATACTCGGGTGGGTAAGAAGCTAGTGGACTTTGTAGCAAAGGGTCTCGAGTGGGACCTGGGCTGTCGAACAGGCTGGCCGGGTAAGCTCAGGAAACAACTTCAGTTACGGACAGACTCTCCCAATGACGAGGAGGTTTTAACTATGGAGTGTTCGTGCAGGGCCGATGTTATGATGTTAGACCCGGTCTGTACTACTTCCCTCAGTGCTTCCCCACAGGGATTTTTCCTTCCTGCATTTTACAATCTTAGATGATAACCTCATCTTTAGTGGGGCTTTGTCTACGGGAATTTTGTGCGGTCCAGGTGGAAGGTACATTCCTTCAAAGAGATTTTACTATCTGCTTAATATCCATTTTAAGTTAATTTTTCAACTTGTGCATTCTGGGTTTTGATAGGTAGCTTAAGCTTGAACTCTAGAGCAGAATATGGGTAGACTCTAATTACAACTTCTCAGGGACATTTTTTTGCCCCCAATCAAGATGCTGGGCCGTGAGATACAGTTTTACTGTTTCCTTGTGCATCTCTGCAGGTTTCGTTTCTGGCTCATACTCTCACCCAAGGTATAACCCTTTGAGAGTTCCAGCTTCATGTGAAAGTATCAAGTCTATCTCCTTATTCTTGTTAGCACAATGGCTCTCCTCCTGTTGCTATGTGCCCATTAAAACTCAAAGTCCGTGGGCCCCGAGACCAGTAAACCCCAAGGAAGCCCAGTATCAGCTCATCCAACAGCCCTCTCTCATCTCCTAACTTAGCTCTCTCTTAATTTTCTGGCCACTGAGGATTTTCCCTACTTTCTTATGAGCTTAGCTTTTTAATTAGTAGAAAGCTTGACTTATTTTTACCATCACTTTAATATGTTTTGAAAGAAACATAAATAATATATTTATGGAACATATTCATATTCATGAAGAAAGACATATTCCAGAATATATTAAATATGAATGATTTGAATTAGAATATCAGAGAATAATATCTGGAAGAATATCTTGAATAAAAATATTCCATGTGATATTCATTTAAAAATACCTTAATAGTCACTGGATATTTTCAAGAGTACTCTAAGTTTTTGGTAAATTGCACATTTGGCAAATTGGGGGTAGCTTGGACATTGAATTAATTGATCCTTGCATGAACTGGCCTTTAGGAATTTGGGCGGCTTCTATTCAGCTTGCAGTATTTTTTTAAAAAGTATAGGTCAGTTCAGGGCACTTGTACTTGTTTTTCAGTAAAATGTTGACACATGCCTGCTCAGAATAAATTAACTTGATTATATCACCTGTAAGGTGACTTCTCTCCTGCCTTCCCCCCAAATTCCCACTATTACAATCTGTTCTTCTCTAAGTAACATTAATAATTATTTTCTCTTCTTGACTCAACATCTAACAGTTTTAATAACAATAAATGAAGGGGTGGATGAGTAAATGAATCAACTGATCAATTTTAGAAGAATGGCAAGATTCTTAAATTGTATTTTTCACAGTGACACCTGTTGACCTATACCTGAAATTCTTATTATAAATACACCAAAGATCACAGTGATAGAAATAGAGAAAAGGGAAGCAGCAAGAGAAGCATTTTTAAATGTATTGAGTATTGTATCTCTTTTCCAAAAACATTGCGGGGATTGAGTATTGAAAAGAGCTGAGCTGTAGGACAGGGACAGTGTTGAAATTGGGCACAGAGATGAGAGAACAGGAATTGTAAGACCCGGGTGGCACGGGGAGGCCTCACCCAGTAGGCGAGAGTTGAGCGGGAGCACCTGGGCTTTCAGTCACGAGACTGGGACGCACAGAGGCCATTAGCTAAACAAACACAATGATCTGTAGGCTCCAGTCTGCTGTGCACATTATGAGAGCCTCTCCTTAGAGAGGGCATTTTCTATGGTGATCATTTCTGCCTTTCTAGTGGGATTTGATTTACAAAACTTCAATCGACACTTCACTCTTCGGCATCATAGCCACTGCATGAACAGAGGTAGTTACTCACTCCGGTGTTTTTCTGGCCACAGTGTTTACTCCAAGTATTAGTTCAAACGCTCTGCGTACTCTCATCCATCGATTCATTTATTCTTCAGAAGTGGTTAGGATAAGTGTTCCCAGGTCTGCGGTACACTCAAGGACCACGCTGGGCATGAGAAAAGGAACACATGAAAATGAAAAAGGACTTCTTTTGGCGGAGCGTTCTTTTTCAGAAGAGGGTAAAGGTTTGAATGATAGACAATAATCCTTCTGGAAGAACTACCCAGAATAGTTTAGATGAACCTCTCTGTACTGATGGCTCATCCGCTAGCACTTGGAGGCACAGCAGGGGATGAGGAGGACAAAGCAGGTCCATTTTAGATGCTATCTTAGAGGTTTATTACCAGAATTGCCAAGATTTTAATAAATAACCCTTCCCCATCCAAGTTTACGAAGAGAATTTATTGTAAAACACTATTGTGCAGTCTGTCCTGTCTTACAATGCGCATGGAAACTTGCTGCATATCTCACAAACCCTTTATCCTTCATAATCAGAAACTTTACTCTGATCTTCTGAGTAGTTTGGAAAGCCCAGTCCAGATGGGTCTATCAGAAGCATCTATTCCCTACACCTGCTCATGGGATGGACATAGACAACATCTGCATAACTGCTGGGTACCACGCATGGGATGAGTGTGGGCCTGCAGCGGAGCGGAAGGCGCTGCAGTCCTGCAGTGGATTGCGCAGCTGCAGGCTGTCAAATCAGGCAGCGGGTCCGCAGCTCCAAGACTGCAGCCCCAGTGGTAGGAGGAAGCCAGCAGTGCCTCCCTGGGGTAGAGGTCCCTGTGTAAAGCAAGCAGCGTTGTTTTCCTCTCCCTCCTTTATATTAGTTATGTTTTAGATACTTTCCTTGTGTTTTTTTTCTCCAAAAAGTGTTTCTTAAAAGATAGGAAAGAAAAATAAATGATTTGAAAAGCAGATGGAACAAAACCATTGTTTCAGGCCTAAATCTGCTATAATCACTGAAGGGCAGACACTCAGGTGGCCTTAGGAGTTGAGGGGGGACCTTAAAATCAGACCAGCTCTGGTGAGCTCTGAGTGCTGGTACATTGGGCTGACTTCTCTCCCCCAGATAGGCAGCATCTGGGCAGAGAACCAGTACTGGCCAAGGCAGACAGGAAGTGTGGGCCCCCTCTCATGGAAGAGGACCATTGCAGCAGTCCTGAAAGATGACACAGAAGCCACCAAGGAGTAGCAGGAGTCACCTGGGGCCCCAGGGAACAGAAGGAAGTGGGATGATGGGAGGGAGGTCAGTGCATGGAAGGAGGTACTGGTATCGGAACCAGGAAGTGGGTGGGCGAGGACAGGTCACCCAGGGCTCTCATCTGCCAGGCCTGGGAAAACCTTTAACATCCTAGGATTCTAAAATTAACATAATGAGTAATTACTATCTACTATGCACAAGCACAGAGAACTTATGGTTTTGAAGCCAGCCTTCGTAGGGCTTTGTCCCTTACCTAATGATGACCCCCAGTTCTTCTGGCAGCTGTTAAAGGGAAAGAATGACCACGCAGCAAGCCAGTCCACCATACTGATGGTCCACAAAGACATGAGACCTCATGGCCAGAAATGCGATGAGCCAATAATCATGGTAACAAGTGAAAATTGATTCTGAATGTAAGGATTGTGGGCTGTGTGACTACAGAAGTTTGGGAAGGCAGCGGTCACTCTGCTCATGTCACACTGCTGATGAACATGAACGTGGATGAAAGAGGACTGTTGACAATGAATAAAGGTTTAAGTCATATTCAAATTTAGGACTTGTTAAAAAAGATTTTTGCCCTGGCTGGCATAGCTCAGTGGATTGAGCGTGGGCTGCGAACCAAAGCATCGCAGGTTTGATTCCCAGTCAGGGCACATGCCTGGGTTGCAGGCCACGGCCCCCAGCAACCGCACATTGATGTATCTTTCTCTCTTTCTCCTTCCCTTCCCTCTCTAAAAAATAAATAAATAAATAAATAAACCTTTAAAAAATGCAACTGTTTAAAAAAACAGATTTTATTTATTTATTTTTAGAGAGGGGAAGGGCAAGAGAAAGAGAGGAAGAGAAACATCAATGTGTGGTTGCCTCTTGTGGACTCCAACCAGGGGGACCTGGCCCGCATCCCAGACACGCGCCCTGACTGGGAATCAAACCAGCGACCCCTTGCTTCGCAGGCTGGCACTCAATCCACTGAGCCACACCAGCTAGGGCCAAATTTAGGATCTTTAAGGTTCCTGTTGGGAACACAGGGCTCTGGGACACCCCAAATGCAAATACAATAGTATGGGAGAGGAGGCGAGAGCAGAAGGTGGGGAAGACATCTCACTAGGTTGGCTCGGCCTCTGGGTGGCCCCCTGACATGGCCACTGTGATCACCAGGACAGATGAAAGAGATTGGATGGGAACAAGGGGATGTTGTAATAGCACCCATAATACATCTCTGGGTCAGTGCACAGGAAGAGCCAAACCCATCTACACCCGAACAATTTACTGTTGATGCTAACATGAATTTACTATTGCAGGAAACTCATGCCCAGGCTGGGACAAGTTGTAACTAACTTTTGTTCTTTACAGAAATTTCAAGAAGAAACCATTTAAATGAACTTTTCAACTTTTCAATAGATCACATCTTTACTAAGACTTTTTAAAACTATCACCTCACCCTGCCCAGAAATCTTCAACTATCGTTCATGCTTCCTGCCCAGTCCTAAACATGCCCCATCACTGGAAGAGCCACCATAAAACAGACCCAACACTTCGTAAGTTTCCCAGCTGCATTCCCCCATTCCAGATGCTGTTATGGTTCTACAGATTACTGCTCTCCCTTTGTGTGATGGGAACAAAATCAGCTTTGCATTATCATGAAGCTGTTTCCATATTTTCAGGGGGCCAGTCTTTAATCATTGAGGCCCATAGAGATCACATGAGACCACCTCACCTCTGTGGTGCAAGACCCCTGGCTCAGAAACAGTTTGCCCCTCTGAGGGGTCTTTCAGACCACACCAGTGAGGGAGCCTGCTGCTTTAGGCCCAAGGTCCGATTTCTTTTTTTAATCGTTCTTTTTACTGATTTCCCCAAACATTGAGTCTATTTTGTCTCCTAGCAACGAGGAACACCTCTTAGGAATCCTTTGATTATCTGGCCATACTTGAAACACTTTTCTCCTCAGTAGATGTCTGCCTTCTTATGAACAAGGCTACTGCTTGTCAGCGTCCAACCTGGTCACGTGTTGTGGTGCATCTAGAAGAACAGACTTTATAGCGAAGAGGACAGGTGGGTGCCAATAAGTCCATCCCTAAGCTGTCCCAGGGACAACGTTTGTCTCAGGCCACTCTCAACACGTCATGAGAACTTTCCTCAGACTTGTTTGGCCTGTGAGTTTGATTAGGCAGCGATCTTTCAACACTCTCCATCTGCTTGGAACCGCAAATTCATCAGAACGTGGTTGGATAAATCCTAACTGTGAGGTTGGGGGGCGCTGAGCCACAAGAGGCATAAGTAACTCTCAATCGACCATTCCCAGACTCAGTATAAACCTCAGTCCATGACTTCTGGGGCCTGACTTCGACTTCTTACATGCATTTATGCTGTGGCCCAAATTTGTGCACTTATCTTTCTCAATAGCATCAACTCACCAGGGACAATTTAGAATTACAGTGGCCACTACAAGGAGTTTCTGATAGAAGAAAGTTATTCACTTGGGAAGTGACTAGAACAAAAAGAGAACATAATTCCTAACATCCAATGTTCTTTATTGTTTTTATTAGGTGAGGAAGCATCCAAAAGAAATTGGATCTCAAAATTACTTCCTTAACAGATTCCTCGGCCAAAGCAAAAACAAAAAACAAAAAAACTAATGCAAACGTGAACAACATGAAACTGTTTGTCCTGTTCATCCCGTCAAATCACAACTCAAACCTGCTATCATCTTCCCTGTCCAACTACAGGGCAGAGGGGAGGGGACCCCAAAGTGAACTGGGAAGTACTAGAAGCCACAGGACTGAAATCGCAGCTGGCACAGGATGGATTTCCATACCCCCGGGTAAGGGTAAAGAAACTAGAGCAGCTTGTGATACAGCAGGAGGAAGTTTGCACAGAGTATGTGCAGGCTGGAATGGTCACAACCCCTGTGTATGGTAGAGAGTAACATGGTAACAAAAGGAGGGGCAGACGCTGCACAAGCTGGTGAGCATGATGGACGCTAGCCTGGAGTGGAGTGGCTCTGAGAATTTAGATGCTTCTGCAGTGCGTGGGACTTGGGGCCTGGACTTTCAAATGGAGGGCACCCGAAGATTTGCCCTTCTGCTTCCCCTCGCTCACCCAGTTGGGTCCTGGGCATTCCCAGGCCAGTGGGCCCCAGAGACTGCGTGGTCTGGCAGCATCCTGGGTCACTGGCACTGTGCTGCATGATCCAGCTCCGCCAGGCACATGGATGTACTGGCCAGCCTATGGCCAGAGGGACAGGGCAGGTGCTAGGTCAGTAGGCAGCACGGGGAAGAAAGGGCAGTGCACAGCGAATAGGCCACCAGCACGCACAGACTCCAAAAGGTGCCTGAAACCAGACTGTGACTGGGAGCCAGCTAAATGCCTGGATGATTATGATGCAGCTGCCTGCATTTCCCAAGGACAGTATTTTTAACTGGGAGAAGGAACTCAGGGTACAACCTAGGACAGGTCTGGCCTGGCAGAGGGTGGCAGAGCTGTTTTTCTCTGGGGTTTTCAAGGGAATGGACTCTAAGGCAGAAACCTGCCACTCTGTTAAAATTAAGTAGCTTCTGAATAAATGACCCCTTTCCTTTAACACCAAACCTCTGCCTCAGAAGCTTGCCTATTGGGCGGTGGACAATAGAACCCCAGGTGCTTTTTGGTAACAATCCTGTGCTGCCCCATCTCTCCCTTTGACCTACTCTCCTCTCCTGGCCAGGCAGATACACCAAGTTTCACTTACCTCTTTAAAGTAAACCTCCTTCCACACAGAGAAAACCTCTTGTGGTAATTTTTAAGTTCTGATTTCATTCTTAGCTGAAAGTCATTATCAAAGACTCTCTTCAAGGCCTAGAAAAGACAGAGAACATCACAGAGGAATTTAGGATAGTTTGAGGGACATATAGTCTAGAGCACCCAGATATATACCACATTGGTCCATGTGTTAAGTAGGAATGTCAGATGCAAAAAGATCAATGAAAAATTCATAACTGGAAAACCTCCCCTGGTGACTCAGAAACCTCGAAGTGCACTGGAGGCTGAGGAGGTTAGAAGAGCTGCGGGTGTTGACCAAGCTCTTTGAGAAACTGCTTTCTCCTTCCTGTGAAGACAGATTGTGGTCTGATTCAGCTGTTTGCACCCCAAAAAAGGAGAAATCTGATGGAGACTTCAAGAAGAGGTTCTTCAATACCTAGGGGCAACATCCGAGACTAAATCCTGAAGCAGACATGACCTTGGCTCTCCCTCTTATCTTTTTGTGAATGGCCTTATACCGGAAATAGGGAATGTATTATGCAAGCCAAACGCAGAATAGGAAATAGAGCTATGGTCAATCTCCAAAACCTGGAAACACTTCTATATTGAAAGAGCTCTAGAACTAAGAAAAGAAAGGAAGAAGAAAAAAGTTATCAATGAAGGTGTTCAATTTCCCATTCTACTCTGAAACCTGCAAGGAAACATTTCTCTAAAAATTAAAGGACGACTTTATAACTTTTTGATTGATATGGGACAATAACACTAATCTTCAACTCAAGCACTATTATACAGCCTGTTCCTTGGAGTCAACAAACTAGTCTGGTGATGCCCATGCATCTGTCTAATAATCCTCACCACACCTTCTTCTAGCACCCCCACCCCTGGCCTTAGCTGTCAGCCTTGAACCTTTAACCCAAGAAAGTTCTCTCCGCTGTGACACTACACTCATTAACTTAATAGCAAGGGATTTACTGTGTGAATGCTCTCCTGGCGGTTTCTCCCTTCCAGGCCCAGAAGACCTCCCTATCCCTAATGAGGTCCTGGCTAATTTGGATATTGATTTACCAGTACTTTTGTGTGCAGCTCAAGCACAGATTGAAGCTCTTTGTGGGCAAACAATTCTACTGATATTCTACCAGACTGAACCCATCAATGCTGGTCACTCCAGGACTGGAGTCTTGTCTCTGTGAGAAAAGAAGGCACGTGTCCCACAGCACTGAGGAGCAGCTTGCCATAAGTTTTTATCGTAATACTTGGCAGGGCTTCCCCTGCCAGGGTGTGTTCCACCCCACCACAACCCACAAATATTGGAGCCCTGGGAAAAACAAGCAGCCATTCCCCTCCAGTGAGTTCCCCAGAGACCTGGAACCTGAGGGCAGGGCTGGCAAAGGACTGGAGAAAAGAGGGAGGAGGGGAGGCTTTCCTTTTTCCAAAAAGATTGCCTCCTGCTCATCAGCTCTGCTTCTCTTTGCCTGCCCTAGGGCTGACTGTGGGGGATGCCAGACCAGGGGTAAATCATAGGGTGCCCTCAGATCACTCTCATCTTAAGGACATGCACAAATCACTCTCCTAGCAAAATGCGGTTCTGGTAATTACACAAAAGCCAGCTAGAGGAATTGACCAGAGTAGGCAAGGAGGAATGTATTAAGTTCTAATGGCCAGAGCTGTCCTAATTTTCCTTCACCTGTTTCTTGGCTTCTAAGAGTTCAGAACAGACCCCAGGCCCTCAGAGCAGCCTTCAAGGTGAGGAAACCTTGCCTGCCAATCAAGGAGTAGAGCTGCATTTGCAACCTGGAGAGGAGGGTATCCCTGGGGGAATTGGGGTGGGGGTGAGGACGGGATAGGGCAGGAAGACTGCCTTCAATAAATAACCCCGTGTGGGTGCAAAGGGCCCAGTGGGACAAAGCACTAAGAGCCTGGATACGGCTTTACAAAAAGCCCTCCCACGGTTACACTCGTTTAGAAGGGCCAAGCAGTCTCCTAACATTGACAGGTCAAGCTCACTCCCAAGGTCAAGGGACCAGCAGTGGCAAAGACCCACGTGGAGGTGTCCGAGGAGTCTACGCTTAAAAGCTTGTCCTAACTCCCCTGTTTTTGGAGTCTTTACTTAAATACAAAGTTTTGTTTGTTTGCTTGCTTGCTTGCTTGCTTGCTTGCTTGCTTGCTTGCTTTTTGTTTTGGTCTGCTGTGATTTCTTGCGTGAAGGCCTCAATTTCTACGCGGAACTGTAAACCGAGGTCACTCCGGAGGCGGGGCCACCATAACCTGTACTAGGCAAAGTGTGTTCGTCTGCCCCCTGCCTTCAGTCCACCAAATAATCCTTAAACTTCTTAGTACCCCACAGCGCGGGACTAAGTAAACCCTGCCAAAAGCTCAGTATAGCTTTGATCGCAGTCTTTAGACACCAGAATTAAGAAATAAATACCAAGTTGGATTAACAGCTTAAAACCTTTAAGAAATCCAGGAAAACTGGATTCTGCAGAGGACAAGCCAGCCAGTTAGTATGGGGGAGTCAAGCTGGAAAGAGGAACACTGCTGTTAAAAAAAAAAAAAAAGAAAGAAAGTTAAGAAAAAATCTGTCGCTGCGGAGACGTCCAAGAGTTGAAGGACTCGAAACCGGCCAGTTTTCTCTCGTTTACGCCCGGGGTGGCGCGCAAGGCCAGCGCGTTCCCAGCAGGGAGCCGGCCCGGTCACGGACGGCGGCGGCAGCGGGTTCCCCGGAAGGCTCGTTCTGAGTTGGGGACTCCGGACCGGCGGGCCTCTCCCTGGATTTGTGACGTGCCGAGGGCAGCAGTGGTGACGAGGACACCACACAAAGCCGGGACGTTGGGGCGGAGGCCTCCCAGGCTAAGAACCCCAATGGGATGGGAAGGGGGCGGGGAGCAAGACGCCCCCGGGCGCCGGTGCTCCCGGCAGCATTAAACTGAACGCCGAGTCCGCTGCGTGTGCGGCGAGGGGCTGGCGCCGGGGCGGGCGCCAACACTCATCCCGCGCCTGGCTGCTGTGGCCACGGTGGCCGCCAGCGCGCCCAGCTCGCCGGAGCCGCGCCACGCCCCCGCGGGGGTGGAGCAGAGGCCAGGGGCGGGTCCGCAGCTGGCGGCGCCCCGACTCGGGGCGGGGGCTGTGGCAGCAGCTGCAGCAGCGGCGGCGGCAGCAGCGTCAGGAGCTGTTGCAGCAGAGGCGGAGGCTACTACTCGACGCGTCCCGGCCGCACAGCCGGAGCCCCAGCCCGGAGGCGCCGGGCGGTGCACTAAGTGCTGCTGCTGCCCCTCCGCCGAGGCCTGGGCTCCCGCCGCCACCAGGGCCCTTGCGGTCCTACGCTCCCCCATCGACCCCTCCCGCGTGTGCGCCCCAGCCGGGACGCCGCCCCCGGCCGGGTCTCCCCTTCTTGGCCGCACCTTCCATGACAGCACCCGCTCGAAGATGGCTGCGAAGGGCGCACACGGCACCCACCTGAAGATAGAGAGCGAGCTGGAGCGCTGCCGCGCCGAGGGCCACTGGTACCGCATGCCCGAGCTGGTCCGGCAGATGCAGGCTATGGTCGTGCCCAGTGGAGGAGGCCACCGGCGAGCCATTCCGGGCACCTTATTCACCTCTCTGGACACTGGTGAGTGAGAGAAGGGGCTGGTTCACCAGCTGGAGCGCGCGAAAAGCGCCGCCTCCTCCAGGAAGCGCGCCGCGACTGCCCCCCCAGCCCGCGACGGCCGTCTTCGGTATTACTCTTCCTGTAGTGCTGGTGTTAGGAGTGCCAGGTCAGTTAGAAAGGCTCTTCTGGCCCAGGAGAAAAATCATGCAGGTTGGGTGTTTTGGGGGAGAGAGATAAACGTCTTCTACTCTGTGCCCTTTAGGATCTTGTGGGCAATTCCGTCTACTGTGAAATGGTAGTATCAGCATGTGCCAGATTAGAGCTTGGGCTGGACTCTTGCACCACCCCTCCGCTATCCCCAGTCCCCGCCCAGGTCTTTAAACTACATCAGGTGAAGGCTGTGTGTCTGTCCTTACCTTACATCTCCTTCCCCCAAGTCAAGTTGACAGCGGAGCTCTGTTCACAACTGACCTAATTGGAATGGTTGATAAGCACCAGGGTGGGGTGGTGAAGAGTGAAAAACGACTGGAAGGCCTCAGTTTCCTCATTTGTGGCCAAACTGGGAACCCTTCTAGCTTTGGTAGCCCGAGGCTTAAGCAGTAGGGCTGGTTTGGCTAGGCTGGACTCTCACTCTGCACTGAGGTGGGACAGCACCCAGATGCAGCAGAGGGGGAAGCCCTACCCAGGTCTCCAACCTCAAATCCTGTCCCTGGTGCCTTGAGCTCCACCAGGAGAGCCTTCCCTGAGCCCTAGCTTTCAGCACTTCAGAGTGCTGTGGAAGGTGGTAAATAAACAGAGAGAGAGAGGTTTGAAGGCTGCCTGTGGAAGGCTCTGTGGGGAAGAAGGAATGAAAATAATGGGGATAGTAATAGCCAACACTTATCTAGTACTCACTGAGTGCCAGGCACTGTCTTAAGCACTCTAATCACTTCATTAATTCCTCCCAACAACCCCGAGAAGCAGTTACTGTTGTTCGCCCCACTTACAGATAAGGGCACAGAGAAGTTAAGTGACTTGTTCATCCCGCTGATAAGTGGTGGAATCAGGATTTGAACCCAGGCTTCTCAGTACATCCTTTTAACCACTTGCACTCCTACCTCAAAGGTGTGTAGCACACAATTCCAGCTTGAAGAGTTGCCAAGGTAGATAGAGAGGCAGGGAGGTGATCAGAGGCAAGTGTGTGTGAGACTGTGGCGCTCAGAGGAAAGGGAGAGGGTTTCAGGAAGTAGCAGAATGTGTGCTGACCTCTGACTGGTGCTGGGAAGAGCGCAGTGTGTCTGCCCAATGAGGAGGAAGGGTAGAAGGACACTGAGGGGGCCTAGGTGGCAGAGATGCACAGTCGGGTTGAACCTTTGAGGTAGGTCTAAGCATGACAGTGAGGGACAGGTATGTATGTGGTAGAAGCTGGTGAGCACCCCTTCTCAGGGAAGAACAGATAAACTGCAACTTCCCTTCTCTCCCCTACATGGGGTGATGTGCTGGGGTGAATCTGGTAAGGGTGGGAATGGAAAGTGACCCACGCAGAGGGCATCGGAGCCTGGGACAGATGTGAGAATGTGAGTGAGGTCAGCACTACAGAGAAACACCCTGGGGCCAGGACAGGAACCGGGACTCCTCAAGTCCGTGCAGTATTTCCCAAGTTCTTCTTTAGAGGCTCAAGGGTCACTGACCAGTTAATTCATTGGTACCCCAGGAAGAAAGGGTTTAGAGAGCCACGCTAGTTAAGAAATTGGACCTAATGGATTAAATATCTAAACTGCAGGACTTCTCAGGGCCTTTAATAAGCTCACCTGCCTGTGATGTGCAAGCCAAGGGAAGAGCATAAATACCAAATTTCCCAAACTTGCCGTATTCTATGAAGCACTGTTGGGCAAAAATGCTATGGCCTTGTTTCTAAATGGTATGGTATAAAGTGCTTTCTCTCTGTATTTTTAAATTTTTGTAAACAAGCCTGTGAGAAGGGCAGAAAGTATTGTCCCCATTTAAACACAGGGACACCAAGACTCAGAGAAGTCATGTGTGTGTACGTGGCAGAGCCGCTACCCTAGCCTGAGTCCCCGTGACCAAGTCTGCCAGTGACAGAGTGGGGTGTGTGGAGCCAGGCTTGGCTTCGATGTGGGGACTCACCAGCACAGGGGAGACTGAAGGGTGGTGGGGGGGTTTCTTCTGCCAGCGTTTGGGTTTGGTTCTGTGAGTGACTTTCCACCCCCTGTTAAACCCAGATACACTATCCCAAAAAGCACGCATGCATGCACACAAGCAAGGAAACCAAGTGACTCCCAAAGCCTGTGTGTGGAGCATTTTGGTTCTCTCTCCGTGGGGCTCTTTTTTTTTTTTTTTTAAATTTATCTTAAAAAGAGGAAGGGGGTGGAGAGAGAGAGAGGGAGGGAGGGAGAGAGAGAGGGGGAGAGAGATTGGTTGTTTCACTTACTTATGCATTACTGGTTGATTCTTGTATGTGTCCTGACTGGGAATTGAACCCACAACCTTGGCCTATCAGGATGACTCTCTAATCAACCAAGCTACCCAGCCAGGGCTCTCCTCAGAGTTCTTATCACTGTAGGGACTGAGAGCCTATTTTCTGGGATAGGGATGGGTGTTTGTGTTGATGCCCCTGCAACCCAGGAAGGAGATTCTTACAGTCCCACAACCTGCCTGTTAGACCCCTACAGTCAGTGTCTGGAAGCTTCAACAGTTATATAATTTGGGAAAGGGGAGGAAGGTATGGGGGGAACCCAAACCCCAGCTGAACCCCATTTTATAGACAGAGGCCCTGCTGTATCTGTGGGGTTTCCTTCTGAAACCCAAATCCCAGAACGTGGATTTCACTGTAGGGAGTCGGAGGGGAAGGCCCTGCTGGGGGTGCCTCTTTCTGGTCTGCTGAGAGTGAAGGGCCAGGAGACACTCCCTGAGAAGGGGCCCCTACCTGCCTTTCCTGTCTGGGGGGGCTGTGCCCCGCCACCCCCCCAGGGGGGAGGTAGTGCTGCTTTTTGTACATGTGCTTTCAAACTCACATCCGGTTTAGAGTCGGTCAGGATGGAGCAGAGTGCGGCTGCTTGTGGTGAGGTTCGTTCATGTAAAAAGAAAGAGCCATCCAGGTGGTTAAAGAGAAAAGAAAGAAAACTTCATTATAAAAAAGTTCCCAAACATCCAGAAAGGAGAAGTGGGGACAGTGCATCTCTCGTGCCCATCATCAGCAGCATCCCTGTTTGTGATTCATGAACAGTCTGTTTGAGCCATTTCTGTCCTCATTTCTCCCTTGCGCTGCGGTATTTCCATGTGTATTATACTTACTAAGTAAACTCTTGAAAAGTGTCACTGCCGCACTGTTGTTGTAGCCGGCCTCTCTGATCTAATGACTGCACTTTGCAGCTCGTTTGTCAGAATCAGGATCCAATCCAGGCCACACGTTGCATTTGGTTAATAAGTTGGGCCTCTCCCCACCCCCCCGCAACATTTTACTATGAAAATTTCAAGCATATAGCAAAGTTGAAAGAATTTCGCAGCTCATCTCCCTGACTCTGATGTTCTTTCACTGCACTGGCCACGTCACGCCTGCCCCACTCTCTGTCCACCTTGAAGTCTTTCCTGATCTGTATTCACCGCCCTCCAACCTTCGCTTTTTAACTGAATAGTTTTTTTGAACTGGAGATTGTTCTGAGTGTTTCTTCAGGTGAGTTAGAGGGGATGTTTGAGGCAGGTGGCCTCTCACTAGGTTCGGCCCCTTCCTCGTCAGTAGATGGCTGGAAAGTCCCAACCCTGTGCAGTCCCGTGAGGTGAGCAGCTGGGGAGACCGCTGTGACCCCATGTGACCCAGCGAGGAACGGCCTGGTCTGAACTCCAGGCTTGCTGGCTGGACCCAGGTTTCCAAACAGCCAACTGACAGATTGTGGAGAGGGGAGCAGCTTTCTGCAAATGGGGGTATGGGGAGGAGGCAGGCATCCTTGAGGTGCCTCTTTCTGCTCTGGCACCCTGAGAGAAGCCTGGACGGGGGGGGGGGGGAGCAGAGGGAAGCCAGCTGACAGAGGCCTTCAAAACAGGATGGGTGGGCAGACCGGGTGGCCACTAAGGGGTGGCCTCATTTGGGTCTCTGTAAAGGGCTGGGGGCTGGGCTGGGCACCCAGAGCCTGTGTCACTCAGTCAGGAAGGCCTTCCTCATGCCCCTGGTGGGGGCAGGGAGAGCAGAAGCTGGAACAGTTTACCCAGACTGGGTAGGGGGTAGATTTTGGACAACATGATGATAAAAAGCAATTTGTTTACCTTTAAAGAAGGACAGAAAAGCCTCTATTCACCTGCATTCTTATTTAACAACTGAAAAATCTGGAACTTTTCATTCCAAAATATCCTTCAGTCCCATAGATTGGCCGGTTGAGAATAGTGGGATGCAAAGAACGGGGGACAGGAGCGGAAAGAGTGGCACAGGGAGAAGGAGAATTGAGCAAGGAAGAAAAGAAAGGAGATTCCCAGCACTTGCTGGGTGCCTGCGAGCCCCAACGGAGAGATCTGGAGAGATCGAGTTGGGGGTGAAGAGGAGGGAGAGAAGCTCTGGCCAAGGACCTGAAGTGTTTGCAACATAGTCTGAAGCTTCTAGAATAAAACAGTGAGAGCAATTCTCATTCCTGCCCTTGGAATTACTGTTCGCTTTTAACCCACTGTTTACAGCGCCTGCACTGTTCTTCATTTGTCAAGTACCTGGAACTCTGCTCTGCGGGGCGTGAAGGGAGACAGACTGTTCTTTGGCTGTGTCATGTTCTCGTTATGGCTATGGCCCGTCGCGTGTCCCCATTACCATCCATAAAATGGGAGTAATATCTACCTTTGTGCTGATGAAATGATACTGTACAATAAAGTACCTGGTACTCAGTAGGCCCTCAACAAACACTAGTCCCCTTTCTCTTTCCCCCCTTCTGCATTAAGAGGCCCTCTCTCAGGTTAGAGCAGCGCTTCTCAACTGATCTGTGAAGGGTCCGTTTTATGTTTTTACAGTCCCAGTCTGATGTGCTCCAGTACTTTTCAGATACACAAACTTCTACCCTTCCAATTTTTCACTATTCAAGTCAACAGATTTTAAATCATTCTGCCACGTTATTACCAACCTTTGTGAATGTGTACTCTAAATTTCTGCACTTCCCTCCAGCGGCTGGGTCGCAGACCCTCACAGACCAACCTGTTCCAGGCCCCTGAGCGCACTTGGAGCGGCAGGTGTTCAGAGGACACTCCCATCATTTTGAGGAGTGGTGCTGCGCTGGGGAGTATTTCCAGATTGAGGGCTGCCTGGAAGGAAGCTGACTTCTCTAGGCTGGAAAGGAATGGAGCCAATGAACCTTGGGGAGCTCTGGGTGGGGCGGTTGGCTGGCAGAGGCAGGGCCAGGTGGCAGGAAGGCTCTGCTGCTGTGAACTGGGTGGGGAGCTGGCTGTCCCCAGCGCTGGTGCACTTGAAGGAGGAGGGCGGGGACCAACCCCAGAGCCTGGGGAGGGGCGGTTCCCTCCAAGGAGCAGGTTCCTAACCCCACCCCTGGTTTTTATAGAGGCAAAACAGGTGAGGGAGAGCAGTTTGCCTAGAGGCCCAACTCTCAGGACTCCCGCTGCTAAGCATCCCACCCCAGCTTCTAGCTGAGAGGAGTGCCTTTCATTCCGGGGTTGATTTCAGCTTTTATCTGTGAATAGGTAATATGTCCACAGGGGTCAGCCTTCCGAAGGCACCCAGTGAAACTGAAAAGTCTTCCCCTGTTTCCGCCCCTTTCCCAGTAAATCAGCAAGATTCTCAGATGTTCGTACGTCTTCTTCACATGCAGAGTCCGGCAGAAGTAACGCCACTGAGTGTGGTCGGGAGGGCACGTGAACATCTCACACGAGATGCACAGCAATTCGAACGTTTCACCTAAAATGTCCTGTGGTATGCTTGAGTGTGATATTGTTATGTTACAGAATTACATGCTTATAACTTTGTAATAAAAGATTTTTATATACTAAGAAAGGGGCACTATTCGTGCCGGACCCTGTATTTTTATGGATGCCTAAACACCAGTGGCCCATGATGTCCACTGTGTGGACTCTGCTTTGTTATCAATTTATTTTGGAGTTTATGCCATGATAGCACATACTGAGCTTCCTCATCCCTTTTTATGGCAGCATGGTGTCCTTTTTATAGGTGTACTGTGCTTTGTTTAATCAGCCTCCTATTGATGGACGTACAAGTTGTCTCTAATTTTCTGCTATTACAAATAATGCTGCAGGAGTGACCTTCTATGCAGGTCACTTTACACATCTGCAAGGACACACGTAGGAGCAGAATTGCTGGGTCAATGGGAATGCTCAAAAATGATTTTGATATGTGTTGCTAAATCGCCCTTTGTAGAGGTCCTACCAACTTCTCCCCTACCAGCAATGAATGATAGTTTGAACCCAGTACTTGCCTGGCCATGTCTTCCAAATATTAGTTTTAGAAATTGTGAGGTGGGCTAAAAAGCTTTGGCATCCTCATAGGGAACATCTCCTCTGACTGTCTTCTGAGATCTGGGCCTTTGGGATGCTCTCTGCACAGAATCTCCCCTGCGGATGGAGTGTCTTCTTCAGAGACATGCAATCTGGGACCCGCTGGTCTTGAGTTGTGAGCAAATTGCGGTGGTCCTGAAAGTGAAGAGTCAGTGGCATCCCCAGGCAAGTCTGAGGATGCCTTCCTGACAGCAGAAAGAGCACTCTGAGGAGACGGGACCAAGCATACACTCCAAGAGACATTTTGGATTCTCATGTGGCTCCCTGAGCCCCCTGGCTTCCTCCTGCAGTACTGGAGAGGCTCCCATTCACTTGACAGCTGTTTCCTGGGCTCTTATATTGGGTGGTGGGCCTGGGCCCTGCCCTGGTTGAAGGGGGAAGGTCAATGACCCAGTCACATCAACCATAGCCACCCGAGCCCATCATGAAAGCACACTTGACTTCTGGCCCTGCACACTGAACGCCAAAATCCCATCTCCACCCAAGTTGCTTTGGCTGTGGGCAGCAGGAATAGGACGGTCACAAGATGGGAGTTTTCAGCGCGGTGGGGGAGGCAGCAAATTAAACCAAGCAGTATAAATTCACCTGCTGGGTGGTGAGGTCTGCAGATAAGCTAACATAAAGGGGAGAACTCCAGAAAGTACCAGTACTAAAGCTCTTCAAGGAACTGCCTTGCTGTACAAGTAAGTCTGCCTCCCACCTTCACTCTGCACCTCGTTGCTAGGTTCTCCCCTGGTCGCGTTAAATCAGATACCTCCAGGGTGGAGAAGACCCAATATGGTTACATGGAAACTGGGAGCATGTGCAAACGCATTATTAAACTGCTTCACATTTTCTTCTTCTTTGGCCATTTGGAGAAATTCCTTCTTGGTTTAAGAACTTGTTACCCACAATGGGGCACAGGTGTGACTTTGTTCCTCACTTTAAATTGTGGAATTCTGGGAATTTGTCCCACGTCCTAGGAACTCTGCCTCCCCAACCACCCAAAGGGGTGGTTTATGCTGGTACAATGGTAGAATGTCTATTTTTTTTTCTTTAAGGCTATTTAAGTTTATGGAACTAGTGTCGTTATTGATTTTCTCAAACCTGGGCCCCTCGTGTGCTGGGGGGAGTGGAGGTTGGGTCAGTACAGGGACAGGTACCAGTCTCCACATTTGCCAAATTCAGGGGATCACTGCTCCGTTTTTCAGATGACTTTGGAAAACTGCTCCTGGCGGAGGCCCTCCTGGAACAGTACTTGAAGGAGAATAATGCCAAGATAAAAGACTCCATCCCTTTGCTGGAAAAGAATGAGCCGAAGATGAATGAAGCCAGAAACTATCTGAGCGGCATCCTCAACCGTGGGAGGCTGTCGGTAAGTTGTCAGCCCCTCCAGGCCTGCAGTCCCCCTTTTTTCTCCTGCCTACTATCCGCTGTCAGTCTCCCTGGGTCATCCGGTCACCTGAACAGCAAGTGTCTCTTAGGGCTGGCCTGGTGCTGTCCAGGACAGTAGCCACTGGCCACATGTGCACTTGAAACCTGGCTACTCCACATTGAGATGAGCTGTAAGTATAAAACATCCACTGATGTTGAAGACTTAGTACAAAACAAAGAATGTAAAAGATAATTAATTCTTTACATTGGTTCCATGTTCAGATGATAATATTTGGGATAAATTGGGTTAAAGTGTTGTTAAAAACTAATTTTACCTATTTTTTACCTTTTTTTAATGTGACTAGAATATTTTCTAAGAAAGTTAATATTACACATGTGGCTTATGTTATATTTCCATTAGACAGCGCTTGGTTGACCTGGTGTGTGCCTGGTCCTGTGTGCTCCTTGGGGGCCTCAGGGGAAGAAAACCTTAGTGAGCCCAAGGTCTAGTTGGAAACAGGCAAACATGTAGAACCAGCCAGTGATGAAAGAGCTTAGTAACAGGGCAAGCCAGTTTAAGTCCGAGTGCGTTTATTGAGCACCTACTACTGTATGCCGGGAGCTGAGGGGAGGTATAGAGGGAAGTATGGTCACAGCTTTCTCTAGACCTTTACTGCTCAAGGCATGGTCCACCTACCTACAGATTGGGCGCGATCTGGAGGCTGGTCAGGAATGCAAAATCTGAATTAGAATCTGCATTTAACAGACTCTGTTGCACATTAAACTTTGAAACGAACAGATTACAGTGTATGCTGAGCTATAGTAGAGGTATTGGTATGCCATTAGAGACCTAAAGAAGATGCGATTTTTCTAGAGATGTTCTAAAGGCATATATTTATTGACCTGAACATTTGATTGCAACCAGCTGAGTGCAAGGCATTGCGGTACGTACTTTGAGGGCCATAAAGACGAGGACAGATGGACCCTGTCCTCTGGGAGGTTGCAGGACTCCTGGAAAATAAGTTCTATCAGCACATCATCCAGTGTGGCCTGTGACGTGTGACATATGCCATAGGCATAGTGTCTCTGCAGAGGCAAGTCCTGAGGGTGAGGCAGGAGTCACCTCAGGGATGGTAGTGCTAGGGTTAGGGTTAGGGCCCTTGGGGGAGAGCCGGACCTTGCAGGGCAAGGGCGACAGACACACAGAGGTAGGACAGGGCATTCCAAGCTCAGGAAGCTGTGTGTAATCTAAGGTTTCCTCTTTTGAGAATTTCCCTAACATATGTCAGGTAGCAAGAGTGGAAGGGAATGGTGGGTGATTAGGTGGTAGCAGTGCACGGAGGCCGGAGAATGGGGACTGGAACACCAACCACACTGAGGAGCGTCTGGCTTTTTCCGAGAGCCGTGCAGGGAGGGCGTACTGGAATTTTAAGGTTACTGCCTTGAGACTCCTCAACAAGGGTTGTTGTAGCTCTGGGAGACTTTGTATCGGATTAAAATAGCCACTTGACCCTGAGCATGTCCCTTGACCTTTTGGGCCCTCATCTGCCAATCAAAGGGGTTGAACTTGATCGGTGGGTCCCAAGGTTTTCCCGCTAAGACCCCTTTTAATTTTTTTCTTTCCAATAGACTCCATGAAATATTTTTAAATTATTTAAAAAATAAAGATGACTCTGGCTTATTGTAAAAAGTCCACTACACAAACAAGTAGTTTGAGTAATAAATCAAAGCCCTTGTATGCCAGCCTGGCTCCCACACTCATCCCCACCCCCGGCGTGGAGCACTGGTCCCCACTGGGTGTGTGACCTGCACTCTTCCTCTGCTTTTCAACAAACACACATACACACGTATAAAGCTTTCTGTTATTAGAATCACAGGATACGTATTTGGCAGGCTGTGCTTTTGCACGAGAACTTTCACCTGGAGCTTTCTCCATGCTAACGCCTCGTTCTTTGTATTGGCCAAACAGTGTACACATGTATTGTTGTGAAAATTGTTTTGTCCGTCACATCACATTTATTAAGTACAAATTTGACCGTGTGTTATTCGTCGAAGACATACATAAGCACTGACAACATTGAGAAAGTCCCTGTTTTCCAGGCCAAAGCCAAAAAACTTAATGCTGAACAGGCAAAATAAAATATTAAAAGTAGTATATAGGATTCTCCATCTTACCCCAAAGGCCAGGGTGTGGCTGGGGGAGGGGATGACCTTTCCTGGCAGCAGGTGAAACCCCAGGTGGAGTCCCATCTGCCCTGAGTATCCGATGGGATGAGGAGAACAGAGAAGGTGGTCCCAAGGCACCCCCTCAGGGTAGCTCGAGCGAGACCTACTCTCCGTGACCTCTGAGGTCCTGCCCAGCTCAGCTCAGGACCTCCGTGAAAGCAAACCACTCGTCATAACGTGTCATCCACTGAGCCCGGGCATCGTGCCGTCTCCTGGTTGCTTCGTAGTGACCCTCTCAGTGGTACCTCCTCGTGTCCCTATTTTCCAGGGGACGAGACCGAGACGCAGGGCAGGCTGGTCCCTTAGCCAAGGGCCGGAGTCACGAGTCCAGGACCTGAGCACAGGCCTGTTTGTGTCCACACCCCGCGTTCTCGTGCTCTTGGCTACTTTTTGGGGCTGTGTCCCTAAGTCCTGCCGTGGAGATAAAACAGTGACGGGGGACTCAGATTAATGTAGTGACGGTGGTGACACTCCTGCCCTTACCGGTCTCACTCTGCCTCTGTGAAGTATTTCCTCATCTGTTTTCCCCCAACCTGGGGATTCACATGTGGTCATTCTTCCCTTTTTATTGACAGAGACACTGAGGCACAAAGGCTAGGTGACATGCCTGCTCCCCAGCAGAGGGACTGTTGCCCAGACCAAGTGACTTCCTGCATGGCGTCCTTGCCCTGGGCCTGGGCTCTGTGGTTCCCTGACCACCACTGGATTGACAGGCCAAGAACATTTCAAATTCAAAGGCACCGGGTCCCACAGCATGTAGCCAACTTTCAGTTCTGCCAAATGTGGGCATTAAAAAAAAATAACAGCAACACTGTACCATTTTCTATCACCATCATTCCCTAAAAGAATACATCTTAACACCAAAAAAAAGCAAAACCCAAGACAAACGTGATTTCAGAACTGATGGCAGCTTTTTAAATGGTACAGAATCAGCTTTATGGAACATTCTCCACAGGTCTTTCATTTCTCCCGGCGAGGAGGAAGCTCTGTTGTGAACTGTGGTTGGTCTACCAGGAACCACAGAGCTCCACCCTGTCATCACCTTGCGCCCTGAAACTTGTTGCTCTGAGCTCAGCTGCCCTTTTCCCTGTTTATGGTAGAACCGGATGATAATAATTACTCATGCCCTGTATTTATCATGCTTCTTTCTGAAGAAAAGTTCAAAGCTCTTTTCTGGACTTTGCCCTATTCATGCTCTTGGCATTGCTGCGAGGGGAGGGGAGGGTGGGTGTTTGGGTGGTGCCCTCACAGTGGGGAAACGAGGCCGAGCAGGGAGGAAATGTGCCTGTGGCTTGAGACTAGCAGAGAATAGCAGAGGTGTTGCCCGACTTGGAGGGACCGTGGGTGGCATGCCCCTGGGGGTGTGTGACCTGTGGCCCTGGCCCAGGGAATGGGTGGCCTACTGGGGAGACTAGCAAATGCCCTTGAGAAATTCAACCTCTGAGAGTTAATCAATAGTCAGCAGGTCAGGCTTGCAGGAGCCAAACGGGTCTGTTTGGTAGAGGCATTGTGGGAATTTAGCAGAGAGGAGCTCCCTGGTAGCCGGGGAGACTTCCAGGAGGAGGTGGGCCTGAGCAAAGTCCCAGCGGGTGGAAGAGAATCTGTATAGCTTGAGGGAAAGGGGAGACCGTTCCAGATAGGGGGCCTGTGTGAGCAAAGGCAAAGGTAGAATGTGTATTCACAAAAACCAAAAAGACCAGTGAGGAAGGAGAATTTGGCTGTGCCACACTCCATTTCTCTTAGTTGGCAAGAGATAATGGGGAGTGTGGAGGCTTCCCCTGGGGTCTGCCACCAGAGTCTGATCGTCCCCCCATGGATTCAGGGGAAGCACTTTCCCATGTGACAGAGGCTGGCGTCGGGACCAGTGCGACACCTCCAGAGGGCTTTGTGGACAGCACCGACGCTGTGTGGTGGGGACGGTGCCCAGAGGCTGGCCAGAGGGAGGTGGGCCTGTGGAGCACAGAGGTGAAGACAGCAGACTAGAGCAAGCAGCCTCGAAAGGTGGTGATCTTGTCCAAGGCCATGTAACTCTCGGGCAGGGCCAACCAGACGTCCTCGGGGCCTGAGCATCCTGGTGTGGGGTAAAGATCTGGGCACAAGTGACACCTGAAAAAGTAGGGCAAAGAGAACAGCTTTGGATTTAGGCCCTTGATTGGGCACTTTTCTTACCTACTTCTGATAAAACCGGACTGTAGCCCAGCAGGCCTTCCCTCTCCTCCTCCTGTCCCATGTGCTGCTGATGTGGCCGCTGTCCCCCCGAAGGTCCTGCTTTTGTGTGGGGGCTTCAGCTTGAGGCTTGAGGCCTGTCACCTGCGTGGGCTCTTTCCAAGGTTTTCACCCGTTGTGTGTGTGTGTGTATACCCCCCAAATGATAACAGACCCCACAGAACTTGGCCTGATACCCTTTGCAGGGTGTGTATATATATGAACAAGTACCTGAACTCCTGAGTGCCAGCCTTGGGCTGAAGCCACTGGGGGCTGCAGGAGCGAGAAGACAGGGCCCAGTCTGCAAGCTGCCTGCAGCATAGCTGGGTGCATAAGACACATAAGAAAGGGCTGGGGACTCATGAGATTTTCAGTAAGTAGGCCACGGACTGCAGGTGTGGAGAAGAGGGAGCCCTCAGCATGTGCTCGAGGGTTGGGGAAGGCTTTCTGGAGGAGGAGGAGGTTTCTGAGCAGGGTCTCAGATGAATTGTCATGGCACAGTGAGAGGGTGTTTGTGCCCCCTGGTGGGGGTGGCAGCAGGGACTTCGGGCAGGAGCCTGCTGATGTGGCCCTTGTCCTTTCAGCCACGGTACATGTGTGAGGCCATGCTGATCCTGGGCAAGCTGCATTACGTGGAGGGCTCCTACCGAGAGGCCATCAGCATGTATGCGCGGGCCGGCATCGATGACATGTCCGTGGACACCAAGCCTCTGTATCAGATGCGGCTGCTGGCAGAGGCCTTTGTCATCAAAGGTAGGTGTGGGTGCCTGCTGGGGCTCCTCACCCCCACGCCCAGCATGTTACACCCAGGCCCCCCTGTGCCGGGAGCAGGCGGCAGCTGCAGGGCAGCAGCAGATGCTGGGGTGAGGGTGGGCCTGCTGTGCTGATGTCCAAGATACGTCAGCCCTGGTAGTGCCCAGGCGTGGACCAGCCAGGTGGACACCAGTGGTGACCGGGCATCCTGGCTGCCGATGGGCACTGGGCTGGATGCCAGAGGACTCAGGTTCTCACCCTGGCTCTGTCGACAGCTAGCTGCCCACTGTGTGCCTTCAGGTGAATTACCTCTTCACCTTGCGTAGCTGCAGCTGATATATTTGGAAGACAGGGTTGTAATACCTGCCCTCACCGGGTTACCATGACCAAGAGGAATCAGTTGTGTAACCAGGTTGAGAAAGGCTTGAACAGTGTGCCATCCCTTGTCAGGCTGGTGCTGGTGGCTGACACTGGCTACATATCAGGTACCTGATGGTATAGAGCAGTCCCTCACTTCTCAGGCTTGTCGGGCACCCTCTGTGAGCAGCCTAGGGACGTGGTACCAGGATCCAGTGATGGGCAGGGCAGAACCAGTTCCCAGGGCCACAGGTGCTGGGGTGGAGACCCAGGCACACAGGATCACTGATGTAGGGATTTCCTGGTAGAGGAGGCTGCGAGTGGCCTGACTGGGGTAATGGTGGCATTGAGCTGGCCCCTGAAGGCATTTCACGTTAGCAAGAGCCCTACGTCCACTTCGTGCTTCAGGCTCCTCCCTCCTGGATTCAAATCCCTGGGACCACAGAGCCCGAGGCATGGCCCCTGATGGCAGTGAGGTTCCGAGAGCCCTTCTCCCCAGGAATCGTGAATATTTGGTCATCTCCCTATTTCAGCACAAACCAACCCCCAGAGAAAAATCTAGAAATGTGTGTAGACCTGTGGGGATTTGGTGTCTGGCATTGGCAGAGTATTTGTCACCCTCTTTCCATCACAGATAGGGACGTTCTCCCCATCTCACATGTGGGGAAACTGAGGCTCAGAGAGGATACATACCTTGTTCAAAGTTACGCAACGATGTGAGCAGGAGCCAGGACAGGAGCCTCCACTCTGTGACACTGGCCTTGGAATATGAGTCCCCCAACCCCATTCCTCTGTCTCCCTTGGACACCTGTGCAGGGCCCAGACTTCTTGTCCCTGCTTGTCCACTGCTGGGGCCCTGGGGCCCTTTCCCCAGTGAGAGACCATTCTCCCCATCCCAGGAAACCTGCCGAGCATGTCACCCTGGACAGACCCAGCACCAGCCTGCGGAGGGGCAGGTGTCCGTCTGGGGTAGTGTGGTCTGTGGACTCTTCTCACTCTGCTCTCTCGTCCTCTCCTCTGGGCTCCTGACACAGGCCAGTCTTGGGGGTGGGCTTCATTTGGTGTTTGGGTCTTTCGGGCCTCATGGAAACCACTTCTGCCTCAGACTTCCAGAACCTAACACCTTTCCTTGGGGGTCCTTTCCAGCACTTCTTTTCCTGTAGAACTGGCTCGGTGCCTACTGCTCCCTGTCTCCTGCTCTCTACTCTTTCCAGCATTCCTCCAGCTTCTTGGTGGTCAGAGGTGCTGCAGGGGAGGTAAGGAGCCGGGCGTGGGCTGCTCAGTCTTGTGCTGCGCCAGGTCCCCGCCCCTCACTGACTGCACGTGACTTCCCACTTGCCTGCTTCCTCTCTGCCTGTCCTCCCCATCCTGTTGCAGTGACTGTGCCCTGCTGCTTGGCATGCTGAGGTTCCCCTGACCCTGCGTGTGCTTGAGACCATGCATGCAGCCACCAGATATGCATGATGTTGATTTTCCTAGGTTTGGGGAAACCCAGTGGGTCTCCCCACACAGAGACTTGGGGATGGGGATGGCTAGTCATTGGTCCTGACTCCATTTATAAGCAGGGGGGTTGCATTAGTCAGTTTTATATTTCTCAGTTTTGGAGGCTGGGAAGTTCAAGATCAAGATACCAGTAGGGTCGCTGTATGTGAGGGCCATCTCCTTCCTTGGGTTGCAGATGACTGCCTTCTCACTGCGTCCTCACATGGCCTTGCCTGGATGTGTAGGCATGGGGAGATCCCTCTCTCTCTTCCTCTTCTTATAAAGCCACTAATCCCATTACAAGACCCCTCCCTGGTGACCTCATCTAACCCTAAACACCTCCCCAGAGGCACCATCTCCAAATACCAATTTACTGGGGGCTAGGGCTATAATGTATGAATGGTGGTGGGGGCGGGCACAAACAGTGCAGAGAAAGGATAGTGCCAGCAGGAGCCCACAGAGTTCACGGGGTGATAACACTTCCTCAGCCCTCACTCACTCCGTGCAGGTGTGCCCTCATTACATCCACACGGAACCCCCTGAGTGGGTGTTCTCTTCCCCCTACCTTACAGGCGAGGAGCTATGGTCAAAGAGGTGGAGGGGCTCGTGTGGATTTCACGAGACGTGGCAGGGCCAGGACTTGTACCCGGGCAGCCAGAGCTCCCAAACAGCCGTGGTCAGAATTCTAGACTGAGAGGAATCACAGAAATGACCTAGGCCGATGCCTCGCATTGTAGATGAGGAAACCGAGGCTGACGAAAGTGAAGCAACTTACCCAGGACGTCAGGTAGCTGGCGTTTGCACTGGAATGCTCCACCCCAGGCAGCTTCTCCGTTGCAGGTTCTGTCGGGCCCCAGGTGCCTGCCTCGCCTGCTCCTGAGCACTCTGCCTGGCCAGGCCCTCACACCACAGCTTACTTGCCACTCTGCATGGGATTCTGCTCTGTGGTCCTGTCTGGTTCCGTGCAGTGGGCAAGGAGTTCTCAGGCACAGCCAGCTGGAAGACCAGGCATGTGACCTGGGGGAGCTGAGCAGCCACTCCTGGGGATTCTGTGGGGGCACCGAGTGAGCGTCTCTGTTGTGGAGCTCCTATTCTTGTTGAGGGGTAGGGAACAGGCTCTGGTGTTCTTCCCCTCAACACTCCCCCAATCCCCAAAACATAAAAACAGTCAACTCACCTGCTTTCACCTTTAGTGCAGAGGGCTTGGCAGGGTGACCCTCTGAGGCCTCGCTCACAGACTTAGCCTTCTTCTGATGTGGAAGGGGTGGGGGGGGCATGGATTGGACCAGAGGGTGCCTCCTGACTCTCTGGGAGGGTATTAGACAGAGACATGGAGACAGGGAGAAGGGGGCAGTGGTAGCAGCCTTGAGTTTCTCTTGCCTGAAACGCAGAGCCGGTACGTGCATGTTGGTGCACACTGGGTGGAAGGTCCCTGACCTTCCTTCAGTCCGGGGAAGAATGTTACTGTCCATGTCATACTTGTTCAGAAATGTCAAAACCGCAGAGTTTTCATTTTTCACTAAGATAAAAATGAAACGGCTTCATGGGAAGACCTGTCATTCCCTGTTTGAGCGATTTGTGCCCAGCCCCCAGCACACCCTGTCCCTGACATTTTAGTCACACCTGTGCTCAGACCGACCTGGACCTGCCAGAAGTAGAGAACTGAATTTTAGGGCCTTAGAATGGCACCCCGGAGGTGGGCTGGGCCCGTCAGAGCCTCTAGCTTTGGAGGAAGAACTGCTTTTTCCCAGGTCCTGTTTCGGCTACGTTCACTCGTCTGCCACTCAGTGATGGGCCCATCCTGTGCCCAGCTACCCCTAAGTCACCTGTCTGCCCTAGGCAGAACCAAAGGCCCTCCCTGTGCTGTCAGAATCCCCTCTCCAGTCCTTCATTCCCCAAGCATCCTTTTCCCGAGCCCCTCTGGTGGGCCCAGAAATGGACTGTGGACCCTTCTTTCTGGAACTTGAGGGTCTGATGGGGGAGGGGGACAGCACTGTGGCATGTGCACCCCCCAGGAGTTTGATGGAAATGCAGACGCTCAGGCCCTCCCCAGATGTATTGAATCAAAACCTGCGTATCAACTGCATTTCCCTGTGATGTGAATGCCCTTTCCAGTTTGAGAAACAGTGCCCTGGGACTCTTGTTTAATAAATATTTGCTGACTGGGGAAGTCACCTTCAGCTCATGTCTGTAACATGGGAGGTAGTTGTTCTGCCTACTCTACGGATAAAGACACTGAGGCACGTCCGGTTGCGCTGCCTGTGAGTAGCAGAGCTTGGACTGGTGGCCAGTGGTTGTCTCCCCAGCTGTGTCCTGCCTGTGACAGAGGAGCCCACCAGAGGGTGATGAGGAGCAGCTGTAGGTACCTCCGAGATGGGTTCGTGCAGGTCAGGAAGACGCAAGAGGTGCTGGAACGCAGAGATAGAGTGGTTCCTGGCGCTTACTGCAGAGCCCGGGGGCTAGCCAGGTGGGACAGTGCATTTGGGCACCATCACTCCATCCCTGAGGGTAACCAAGAAGGGGCCCTAACTGGACCTTGTGCGACAAGGGGACTCAAGCATCTCCCCACCCGCTCCAGCCCCTGCTCTCCCATGCGTCTGCTTACTGTAGAAGCAGCCCAAAGCTCTGGTGTCCATGAAAATTTGTCTAGAAAATTTGCCTTTATATGTCAGCATCAGTCACCTTGGTTCAGAATAGGGAGCCTGCCCCCTCCTACCCTATTCCCCTGGCCCTGCAGTAGCCCCACTGTGACTTCGGCCAGCCCTCTGCTCCTGGACCAGGCATGTCAGCCCAGGGGAAGGCCCTGGGGAAGAAATGCTCCTCACCCGTTCCGGGTACAGAAGATAGATGGGGCAGCCCACCACCGTTTTGGTTTGTTGTGGGGGAACACTTCCATTTACTGTGTATTAAAAGAACTACCTAGCCCTGACTGGTGTGGCTCAGTGGGTTGGGCATTGTCCCGCAAACCAAAAGGTCTCTGGTTCGATTCTCTGTCAAGGCACATGCCTGGGTTGCAGGCCAGGTCCCTGGTTGGGGAGTGTGTGAGAGGCAACCAATCGATGTTTCTCTCATTCATTGATGTTTCTCTCCCTCTCTTTCTCCCTCCTTTCCCCTCGCTCTAAAAATAAAGAAATAAAATCTTTAAAAAAAAACAATCCAGGATAATTGAGTTTCGAGGCTCTTCTCAGAAGGCCTGAGTGCCGTCCACTCTCATGAAACCCCCAGCAGAACCTGCGTGTTTGACTTGGTGTGCTCGTGGCTGTCCGCCCTGCCTCGCCACTGAACTCGGACCCCCATGAAAGGACGGTGGTCCTTTCTTTGGCACCCTGGTTTCCTCTCCCTCGCCCTCCTGAAGCCCCATACTCCAGCCCGGTGAGGTCTGCTGCTAGCGCACAGCGTGGTCCACAACGTCGTGCTCCTTCACCTGTTCTGAGCCACTGCCCTTGCAGGTAGAAAGCCCTGACAGTCCCTCAGACACAGCTCAGGTGCCTCTGCCTTCCCTTGGTGGTTCAGCCCGCAGCGTGCCCTCTGCACTACAGTCTCGTTGGACCTTGGCCCGGAGTGTGTCCCCAGTCACAGGTCAGTCAGCATGTTCCTCCTGCCAGGGGCCTGGCCTGTTACAGTTGAGCCCTTTGAGGCCCCCAGCCCAGCTCCCACAGGAGAAAGTAAAAGTTGCCAGGGAAGTAAAATGCAGCAAGTGTCTACCAAGGACACCAAGATGAACACTTCAGGTCGCTTCCAGTGAGGGAGGCAGGCAGGTGAGCAAAGCCTACAGCTGGTGTGAAGTGGCTGTGGGACAGCAGCTGCTCAGGGGGAGGGGCTGAGAGCAGAGGCAGAACTGATGAGTTACGAGCTCCCTGGTGCCACCCTTTCCTGCGCAGGCTCTGCACCCGTAGGCCACGGTGCCAGTGCAGTGGACACTCGAGCGCCCCACAGATGACCGGTCTGCAGCTCGTTACCATGGCCCACTAGGGCAGGACAGAGGGCCTGCTGCTTGGCTGTGGCGCCCTGGCCATGTGGCTGCCCCCAGTTCTGCGCTGTGGGGAGCTCTGCCCTGACACCTGAGAGGGGCATTTGTGAAGTCCCTCTGGGGCTGCAGTTCCTCGGCAGCCCACTTCCGAACGCACCTGGGGATGGCCTTGTGGGTTGAGCAGCCTGAGGCTCCTTTGCCAGGTCTGGGGTCCGTCTGCCTCTGCAGGTGCCTAGAGCTCCCCAGTGACACACCTTCGGGCATTTGGCACTGGATCATCTCTGTGATGAGACACTAGAGCCAAAGACTGTGTTGACCCAGGGTTCTTGGATCTCGATCCAGGCCTAGAAGTTTCTTTCTCTCAGCGGCAGACCCCAGGCTCCTCTCAGCACCCCCAGCCCTCAGTGTGATGGGCAAACCATCGGCTAGGCCCCTCAGGTTGTGCAGCAGCCTGTGAGAACCACAGGAGCAGAGAGCGTCCGGTCCTGAGTCTGACTTGTCCCTCAGCCACGCTGAATTGTTGTCCACAGGGAGAAAGGGGCCCTTAGCAAAGCTGCATCATTCAGAGAGGCTACCGGGAGTGAAGTTTGCCCACTTTTGTGGGCCCCACAGAAATATCCAACATAGGCTAATACCCTGGCATGTTTCACCAGGTGCCCTAAAGCTCCAGTTTCCATGGCCCAAGGTCTCACCTCAAGACAAAAAAGGCTGCATTTTAACTGGTGCTGCTGCACTGTATCTGGAATTGTAGTTTCGTATCTGGGAGATGGCGAAGTCCTCACTCCCAAACCTGACCTCCACTCAGCCAGTTCTGTACTCCAGGAACTGTCCCCTCTGACATTATACTTCTGGGGTCAGTTTCCATATCGCCAGACTTATGGTTGCAATGACAAAAATGCAACTCTGACTATCTGGAAAAGCAACAACCAAAAGGGGGAAAGACTAGAAATTGACGTGCTCTTGTAACTATTGAGTCGTTGGGGTAGGAGGCATCAGGCATGGCTGGATCCAGAGGCTGTGTGTTGAGGGCTTTCTCCGCAGCTCCAGGTTTACATGGTCCTGCAACACAGCACTCAGCCTGGGACTGCTGCCTCGGGGCTCGGTCCCCTTGACCTGGTTTGGTCTCCTGCCCACCCTGGAATGAGTTACAGTGGACAGCAGCTAGGCTGTTGGGTTGGTGCCAAGGTGGGATTTCCTCTCCTGAATCCTGTGGACCGAGGTTGAGGGATGGCTCCTCATAGGAAAATTGAGGTGCTGCTACCAGAGTAGGTGAAAGGTTTGGGGAGCAGAACCTCAGGGCCGAGGCAGAACTGGCTCACCTCAGTTTACACCAGTAGTAATCAGGTCAGGGTCTGAACTTCGCTCTCCCTGGCTCTGGCTTTGGGCTCATCCAAGGAGTAGTGGTTTGATCAGACCCCTGAGTTCCAGAGAGGGAAGTGACAAGACACAGCAAGTGTGGAGCCTTCCTGGGTGGGCTGGGAGGTGAGCCTGATCTTAACGAGGGATCACCTGCAGGTGAGTGTGAGGGGTGCCTTCCGGTAGAATCCAAAGGGAAGCGGCGGTGACTTGTTTAAAGGTAGGGTGTAATCACACGTTCTTGGGACTAAGAGGGGGCACGTGTAGGAGTGAGTGGGACATGAGGGGCACAGAAAGCCCAGCAGTACTGCTCAGGGTGCCCCTTTCTGCCAGTGTTCTAGAACTTCGGCCCCAGCTACCCGACCATGACTGGTGTGGCCCAGCCTGTTTCTCCTAAAACAGGGCCACCCTGTTAGTCAGCATTGTGTCTGGGTCTGTCTGGGGCGGAGGGTCTGGGCCCTAGACCCCAGATGAGGCCTTCATGGGTGTAGGGTGACAGGCTGACCTCTTTTCTGTTGGTCTGAGCTCTGAGGGGTGTGCATAGCTTTGTGGACATGCACATGCTTCAGGGCTTGCACTTCTGACATTGCAAGCCTTTTCCAGTTCATCTCCCCAAAACCCCGGTACCATGGTCTATTGGTACCGGGCCTCTCACAGGCCTATTCCGTGGCGAGGGCTTCCTTATCTCCTCAAAGCTTCTGTGTCACTTCCATTTCTGACACTAATTCCATGCGGTAGTGATGTGGACAATGACCCCCTCACCTCCCGCCATGTTCCCAGTGTGAGTCCTGGCGCAAGCCTAATTTGGGGCTCACTGTGACCCCACAAATGAGCTGCGAGCCCCTCGAAAACCAGTTGTGCCCCATGTCTCAGCCTAGCCACTCCTTTTCCTCTGGCGCACAGCCCAGCACCAGGGAGGCCGCTGTCCGAGCTCGGCTTGCCCAGTCAACGATCGGCCTGGCCGTGCAGAAAAACGGCCCCGTCCACCCAAAACACCGCAGTGAGATGCTAAACTGTGGCAGTGCTGTGAAAAGTCAAAATGTAAAAACCACTAGGCAGCTGTGAGAATTATGGTCTTGAAATTCCCCTCTCCTCGCCCCTCAAGATTTTTTTTCTTTTTCAGTTCTCTTTCAGTGAGTGCAACCCCAGCTCTTCTGTTCTCACCTGGGATTTTGTGGCTTCTAAAACTTTTAAAAATAAAAGAAAGATCACCAGGCCTCCCCTAGGACAGGATATGGTGGCAGATTTGGTTCTGGTTTTTATTTTTAGTCCTGGTATGGCAGGAATTAGGTGTTTGTTTTGGTTTCCTCCTCAAAGGGGCGTGACTGCTTGCCTGGAGGGGAAGCAGGTCAGCACTTGCGGTTCTGCAGCCCTGGCCCCAGACTGTGGTCCGGGAAGTGGGAGCCTGGCTTCTGGCTGGAGAGGCGTGAGCAGGCGCTGCTGGGGCATCTTGGAAGGAGGTGGGTGTGTTCCTTGTGGCCACACCAAGCCTGAATTGCGTGCCTTCCTGGGCTGCGGGATATAACACAGGGCAAGATGGTGAACAGAACCACAGGAAGGGACACCACAGGGCTGCAGGAGAAGAGGTTGGGGTGGCCTCCCCATATCTCCTGCTGGCAGCCTCTCCTCCACAGTGGGAAGCCTCCCAGAGAGTAGTTGGTGGGTGTAAGGAGTGTGGAGTGGGCTTTGAGGGGTACATTTGAGACTCTGGCTTCGACACTAGGGTAGACAGCTGTAACTAACTCAACCATCAATGGGAAAGGTAAGCTACCGCGGGCTGCCCAGAAGCTTGAGATTTGGGAACCCCTGGATGACCTGAGCATAAGAAAAGACAGCTGGAGTCTGAGCCAAGAGGACAGACAGAACTGAAGCCAGAAGACCTGGATCTGGTCTGGACTCTGCCACTTTTCTCTAAGTGGTGTTGGAAAGAATCTCTTCTCCCTGAATTAGACTTTTCATGTGTTGTTCTAGGGAAGGGCCCAACCCCTACCTAAGAGGTCATTGTGAGCATCACTTGAAAATGTTTTCTAAAAGCATCTGTTCTGTGCTTTATAAAACCACCTGATTTAATTTCCGCAGCCGCCCTGCAAGGTCGCCGTTGCTAGTAGGTAATCCCATCTTGCGTTTGGGAAAACGTCACTCTCTGCAAACATTTTGAGATAGGCATCCTTCCAGTTATTTTTTTTCTATAGGTTTGTGTGTGTGTGTGTGCAACAAAAATAAGTTCATATAATTACATTTTTTAAAGTTAGTACTTTTATGAACCAGTTTCCAGCACACCTCTGCATCAGTCTACAGCAAGCATTTCGTTGTCAGATCTGTTGTCATTGAGCAAACTTGTTCCCTGTGAGTGGGCCTGTAGGTTAAACCTTATTTATTTATTTATTTATTTTTGCCATTATAAACAGCACTGCGGTAGGTATCCTTGAACCTAAATTTTTTTTGCATGTGAGGGGTAACCCCCCCAAAACTAGAATTTATTTATAAAAAATGGTGTATTCTTACATGTTTAAACTTCAGTCACCTTCAAAGTACTCTCCATTTCATGTAATACACCTATAGAGATGGTTTTTCCACTGTTCACAACAGTTTTTGAACTCGTCAATTTTGATGCCTTTTAGTGCTTCTGCCATTTTTTGTTTTACCTCTTCCACATGGGCAAAACATTTCCCTTTGAGGACTTGTTTCATCAAGGGAAGCAAAAAAAAGTCACTTAGGGCACAATTGGGTGGATAAGGAGGATGGGACAGGGGGTCATGCCAATTTCTGCTCAAAAACTGCTGCCCACTCAGTGCAGAGTGGGCAGGTGCACTTGTAAATGACCCGTCATGAAATGGGCAAATGTGTTGAAAAGTCTCCAAAAAAATATCCACCTGAGCCGAACACAGCCTCTCACAGCAGTCTGGCTGATACACAGATACAAACGGGTTCCTGGAACACTCACCTGGCACAGAAAGCCTGTATGTACTACAGGGGCCCGCCCTCCAGAAGATAATTCTGGGGCTTTTTGCCCCCTGCCCTTGTACATCATTAATTTAAGATAAATTCCATGAAGTAGAGTTACTGCATTAAAGTGTATGCGGTTATTGGAGACTTTGAGAGAAGTCAATTTGCCTACTTTAAGAAAAATTTTTCTGTTGGTAAAATATACAGAGCATAAAATTTATCATCTTAACCACTTAAAAAGGTGTTTTGTTGTGGTAAAATACATACAACATAAACCTTGCCATATTAACCATTTTTAAGGATACAGTTCAGTTGTGTTAAGTACATTTACATTGTGCAGCCAATCTCCAGAACCCTTCACCTTGCAAAAGTGAAACTCCATACCCTTTATATAACTCCCCATTTCCCCCACTAAGCACCTGGTGACCACTGTCCTGCTTTCTGTGTCTATGAGTTGGACCACTAGATACCTCATGGATAATGGAATCACCGAGTATTTGTCTTTTTGTGATTGCTTTATTTCACTTAGCATAATGTACGTAGGTTTATTCATGTTGTCACATAAGGCAGGACTTCCTTTTTTAAGGCTGAATAATATTACACTGTAAGCCCATACCGCATTTTGTTTATCCATCCTTCTACCAATGGGCACTTGGGATGCTTCTACCTTTTGGCTGTTAAGAATAATGCTGCTATAAACACAAGTGTGCAAACATCTCTTCTAGACCTCCTTTTCAATTCTTTTGGGTATATACCCAGAAGTAGAGTTGCTGGGTCACACGTAATTCTATTTTTAATTTTTTGAGGAACTGCCAGGCTGTTTTCCACAGCAACTGAACCATTTTACATTCCCACAGTTGCCAACTTTTGTGTGTGATTTATGAGGGTTCTTCCCTACCTGGCCTTGAGGCTTCCTCCCTAGGGGCTGAAGCAGTGACTTGCTTTTCTTCCTCTCCCCACCCTACCCCAACCTGTTATTCCGAGCTCTGGGCTTAGCCCTCCCTGGGCGCCCTGTGCGCTTGGGTCAGCTGGGAAGGCAAGAGGGAGGGGGTCCACCCCTATGGAAAGTTCCGTTGCAGAGGAAGCACTGTGCTCTCCACCTCTGCATCCAGGGATCCCAGGGTGGGGCTTCTTGGAAGGGCAGCTGTCTGGGCTGTGATGAGTCATCCCAGAAGGAGGAGGCTGGCACCAGCCTGAGTGTTGAGCCCCTGACTGCCAGGGTCAGATTGCCTCCAAACCAAAAGTTTGGAGTTAATGAAAAAGCAAGTGCTTCTCTTGAAAGGGGCCCTCCCTTGGCTTAGAGAGCTGAGTGGTTTCACACAAAGGCGCCTCTTCCAGTGGGAACTGTGAGGCAGTACCTGGCACTTCCTGGCAGCCCTGGCTTGCTTCCCAATCGACAAGGCTGTGTGATGGCCTCTGGGACCCTCAGAGGGCCCGGCTCAGGAGCAGTCTGTCTCCATCTGGATCCAGGGCTGTCGTCTGGCCACTCAGGCAGAAATGCTCAGGGGCAAAGGGTGAAGGGGAACCCAAGGGTTGGAGTCCCCAGCCCATTTCCGATCAGATGTTCGTGGACAGGAAAATGGACCTTCATATAAATCAAAGAGCAAATGGAAGGTTGAAGACACCCCCTTTTGTACAGGTGGAACTGGGTGATCAGACTGTGACCCTGACCAGGAAAAGCCATTGCCAGCTCCAGGAAGTGTTGGGTCTTATGTGTGTTGGAAACTGTGAGAGAAGACCCCCTCAGTGACCTTTCGGTTCTCCCGAATCAAAACTGCTTCCTTTAAAAAGGCATTCTGTCCATTCACTTTAGGTGATTTGTCACACCACAAGGTGCACAGATCTTAGGTGCGTAATTTGACGAGTGGGGCAAGTGCAGACACCCATGCACCCAGCACCCCAGTAAAAACAGAGGCTGGTTCCATCACCCAGGAAGTGCCCTCAGGCCCTCTCCCAGTGGGCTCTCTTCCCAGCCCCACCTCAGGTAGTGATGGGTTAGTTTCTATTAGGTTAATTTTGCCCTTTTTTGAATATCATCTAACTGAGATATTATAGCATGTCCTTTTTGGTATCTGACCTCTGCACAATATAATCTCTGAGAGATTCATTTATGTTGTGTGTATATCAGCAGTTTGTCCTTTTATTTCTGAGTGGTATTCCATTGTATAAACATACAATTTGTTTATGAATTCTGCAAGAACTGTTTTTTAAGTGGAGAGGGAGAAAAACCCTCTGGGCTTGGCATGCAGCAGGAGGGAATGTGTATGCTCGTCTGTGCACCCCTCTGCTCACTCAGGGCCGGCCCTCCTCACCGGTCAGAGACCAGTCAGAGTGGGCAGAGAGGACGGTGACAAAGTAGGACAAAGGATACATAAAGGCCATGCAACTAAAACATTCTGCTAGTTCAAGGTCGGGAGGCTTAAAAAGGTTTCAGAGAGGAGGTAGTTTTGCTGGGAACTTTCAAGGAGGTTGGGGTTCAGAATCCCCGAAGAAGCAAGGTGGAGAGGCCTCTGCTGGGAGCAGAGGGGGCAAAGGAAGCACGGGAGGCCCACAGACAGTCACCACTAAATCCCCTGCTTTGCAGCGGCCACTTGACTGGAGGCTTGGGACCGGCAGCCTGAACCTGCCGGGCAGCTGGCATCGGTCCTTCCAGTTCCGGGCCCAGAGGAGGGGGACAGGGTAGCCATGTGAAAACAGATCCATGCTGTCTTCCAGAGTTGGCAGTGTTCTGCCATCTGCAGTTGGTCTCCCAGCCCAGGCGCCTGAACCGCGTGTGTGACTGTCCCACCTTCCCGCAGGGTGGACAGGCCACATGACTGGGACCAGCGGCTGGGCCGACACGGCAGTGAGCAGTGAGGCCTCCTTTGCCTGCCTTCTCTCTGTGTCTCCTCCAGTACTCCCTCTGTCTCTCCTCCCCTTCCGTCCTCTCCTGCGAGGAGCTGAATTAGTTTTGAGTCATCTGGCAGGAAGCACGCTGACACCCAGTGACACGGGTGACAGCCTTTGTGTTGAACCAGGGCCTCCACGTTCTGCACCTGCCTCCACCCAGGCTGAGGCACCCCAACCTTCGGACCTGTTCACACCCCAGCCTGGCAGAGGGCAAGGTCACGGACTCTGTATGAGTTGGGATGTAGCCAAGAAAACAGTAATAATCCCTCACCTGGTATTGGCAGAGCACTGTGTACTGTCAGACACGATCAGGCTTGCTGTTCCTTCCGCCAGCCAGTGCTTGCTGAGCGCCTACTGTGCGCCAGCTTGTGGAAAGGTGAATGCGATAAGGTCGATGGCATTAGGGAGTCTGTAGTCTGGCTGGGCAAACATGTGAACAGATCAGTCTAAGGAATGGTGGGGCAGGTGAGTGTAAAGCATAGACTGGGGCCCAGGAAGGCATGGCTGGTTATACCAGGGTTCTGTCAGGAGGGGCTCCATAGAGGCATCTCCAGGGCAGAAGGGGAGAGGTAATTTGGGGTGGACTCGGCAGGGAGGGGTGCGTTCTAGGTAGCAGGTGCAACTTGAACAGGGTCTGCAGTTGGGCACGGGAGGTTGGGTGTGGATGTGGCAGTTAAGGAATATTAGACAGCTCAAGCTGCAGGAACAAGAGACCACAGACTGGGCAGCTATAGACAACAGGCATTGATTTCTCAGTTCTGGAGCCTGGAAGTCCAAGATCAAGGCACCAGCATGGTCAGGTTCTGGGGAGAGCTGCCTTCCACACTGTAGGCCACCACCATCCTGTTGTGGTCCCACGTGGTACAAGGAGGGAGGGAGCTCTCTGGGGCCTTTTTCAGAAGGACACTAATCCCAATAGTGAGGGGTCCACTCTCAGGACCTACCGTAATCACCTCCCAAAGGTGGTTATGCTACTTGGGGTATTAGGTTGTCAACAAATGAATTCGGGGTGGGGGGAGACACACACACTCCATCTACAGCATATTGAGAGACAAGGCTGGAGGGGTAATGGGGGTGGATCTTGGAAGGCCTGGTTGGCGGCATCAGGGGCTTGGACCTTACCCTGAAGCGGTAGACACTCCTGGAGGGTCGTCAGTGGTGGGACTAGGCAGCCTCGCCCTGGGGGCCATGTGCAGGGCGGGTTAGAGTGAGACTGGGGGCAGGGAGGCCAGCGGGAGGCTGACGAGGTCGCCCTCTGAAGAGACAGAGCCCGAAATAAGGCAGTACGAGAAGGGAGCAGAGCGGGGGTTTAAGTGTTGAGGGCCTGATTATCAGTTGTATGCTGGGCCGTAGGGCAAGAGAGAGTGAGGATTCTGTTCTCACGGTCTCTTGGGTCAGTTCGTCTTGAGGACCCAGTGTCTGTCAAGTACTGTCGAGGGCACAAAGGTGAGAGTGCCCTGGATTCTAACCCACTGGGAACCAACGGTCTAGGACAGCACCTTTCCGTTGGGTCTATGTGAGCTGCACACGACAGAAACTCTACTTGAAATGACTTTGACCCAAAAAAGGGTCGTGGGGAGGGTTTATTGTCACCTGTGCTGGAAAGTTTCAGGGGCTAGAGCTTCAGGCAAGATGTTCAAATAGCATCTTTAATTCTCTGTTTTGTCCTCAGGTCGTATCAATCTTTTGCCTTTTACAGACAGCGTCTGTAGGAATCTGCCCTTTCCCTCTGTATCCGTCTCTCACCTTCCCTCTGTGTAGACTTCCTGGATTTTTTTTATGGCTGTTATTCATTCTTTCCCGTCTTAAAAACACTCACACAGACACAGTTGTTTTCCTTTACAGCATTCACTTCTAGGAAGTATAACAATGCTTCCCCTTCTTGGCTTCCTATAGTTTTTTTGTTTGGGGTTGTTTTTTGTTTGGTTGGTTCGGTTTTTGCTTTAGAGCTCTGCTTTCATTTTAATTTCAAAGAGGTATTTAATTGTGGTAAAGAACACGTAACTTAACACGCACGTCTTCACCACTGTCGGGCGTGCCGTTCAGTCGAGTTGACCACACTCACGTAGTGGGGCTGCATTTGAAGACCGGCTCCCCCGGCATTTCCAGGCCGGCCTCTTACCAGCTCCCCAAGCCCAGTGGAAAGAGGGAAATCTCCAGGATTGGCTCGCCCTTTGCTCAGACCAGGCCGTGTGCTCCTCCTCAGCCCCCGGCTGTGGCCCGATGTTGGCTCACGTGCTCCTCCGGAGGTGGAGCGAGGTCATCGCCCTTGAACCACACAGGCTCAGCCTGCACAGGGGTGCCCAGAGGGAAAGCGAGGTGCTGCTGCTGAAAGAATGGGAAGTGGATGCCGGGGAGGTGCAAACAGCAGATGTCCATCCACTCTGGGCAGCTAAGGCCTGAGCGCAGATCACTCAGGCGAGGCAGCAGCTGGTTGCACGGGAGAGGTGCAGCGTAAAATGCGGTGTAACTTGAGCATCTGCCGTGTGCCAGGGGTTGCGGAGGTCCAAAGTGAACAACATTTTGTTCACTGGAGTTTTTAGCTACTGGCAGAGAGGAGAGCTGGGCATGAGTAACCGCTCTACAGTGCAGACCTGGTGAGGGCCTGGGGGGTGGGTGATTTCTTCTAGCAGCTGGAAGGAGTGCTGGGAATGGTTCCTGGAGAGGCTGGTCTGGCTGCATAGGCAGGAGTTGAACATGGGGGTGTCACAGTGTGGCTCCCCATGCGGGGCATGGGTGCCTGCCATCTGCCCGCTGCTTGATTCTGGCTGCTGCTAATACCACCAGTGCTTAGCTCCTCATTCCCCTCCGCGGACCTCCACCTCCCACTGGCTGCTCCGAAGCGGAAGCCTCCTCTGTTGAGCCCACCCTGGGCCCATGGGAAGGGCCTGGAGTCAGGGGGGCCTGAGCAGGGCAGGTTTGAGGGACTCTCCTCCTGCAGGCCTCTCCCTGGAACGCCTACCCAACTCCATCGCTTCCCGCCACCGCCTGACTGAGAGGGAGGAGGAAGTGATCACTTGCTTCGAGAGGGCCTCCTGGATCGCTCAGGTGTTCCTGCAGGACCTGGAGAAGGTGAGCTGGGAATTACAGCACCGTGTTCATGGCTGCTCTCTGCTGAGAACCAATACCCGAGGCCCCCACTAAGCCCACAGGTCAGCCTTGTGCAAATAAGAAAAAGGCACCCAGTACCCCTCTAAAGGCACGCTACCTCACCTGTTAGGGAACTAATAATAGACCAATTCTGCTAGAATGAGACTCTTTACTGCCAGGATATAGTTTTAATGAATGATGAGTCCACATCGTCTTTGAGCGGCCAGCACCCTCCTTGGTGAGCTCAGCTTGTACGACCAAATGCGGCAGCCCTGTTTGTGCCGGTTCACTTGGTTACCCCTCACGTCTCTGAAGTGGCTCTTCTGTCCATCCCTGGTGAGGTCTGGAGAGGTCAGACCATCTGCTCACCACACTCCCCTTGGAACAGGTCCAATCAGGTGAGGCCTGCAGACACTTTCGTGTGCTGGGGTGCCCTGGAAGCTCCCTGGTGGCTCCCTTCGGGGAAGTGAGGTCTGGGGCTCATTCTCCAAGCCTTTCAGAGGCTTGGCAGGGAGCCTGGGAGTTCTCAGGCCCCCTCATTTCCCAGCTCCCCCTGGGTGGGGGGGCCTGTATGAACTGTGTGGGACAGCAGTTCCAGGTGTTAGTGGTACACTGTGGTGTTACCCCCGTTCCCCTCTTCTGCGGGGCTCCTGGGTCACTGGGGGCAGAACCATCAGGCATAGACAACAAAGATACTGCTAACAGTCACCGAGCCCCTGCTTTTCAGTCGGGCACTGTCTGAGTACTTCCCAGTCTTTCTCTAACCCAACCCCACACTGAGGCTGGATGGAATAGGTGCTGTACTCATTTCCAAACTGAGAAAACTCAGTTTGGAGAGGAATTAAATAGCTTCTCAAAGTTCAGACAGTTTAATACGGGAGTGTGGCTCTGGCCCCTTGTGGGGAGAATTTGGGGGTGGTGCTCAGGCATCCTCTTTAGCAAATGTTCATTTGCCGTTGGCGGACAGGCGTGACAGCAGAGTAGGTGAGGACTGGCGACCTGCAGGAGGAGGTGACTATGAGCTGAGCGACTTGGGGCCCAGGAGGCATCTCAGCCTCACTCACCTGCTTTGGCAAATGTCAAAATGTCAACCTGTCGACTGTTTTTGTGATAGGGCTTCCTGGAGGAGTCTTCCTCAGGCCGGGCCAGTTCCCCTGGAGCAGGGTTGCTCAGCCTCGGCACTCCCGACATTTGGGGCCTGGTAGTTCTTGGTTGTGGGGCTGCGTGTCATAGAGTATTCAGCAGCATTCCCGGCCTGTACCCACTGGATACCAGTCACCATTTTTGTTGGTGACAGGCGAAAATGTCTTCACTTACTGCCCCATGTCCTTAGAGGGCAAAATCGTCCCCCTGCTGAGAGTCACTGCCTTCGGGCCCCTGTCCTCCATCGGACTTCAGAAGGAAAGAAGCAGAGATGGAGGGGCTCAGCAAAGACAGGCGCTCTGGCAGAGGTCCACGTGCAGAGCTGGCAGGGTCAAGTTGACCTCTGCTGAAGCCAGTCACGTGGACCACTGCTAGCCTGCAGTGTTTTGGGTGCCCTTCACATTTGAATTGCATGGGTTTGGAGGAGACTTTCCTGAAAAAGATCAAAGTCTCCCATTCAACCAAAAGCCTGGGCTTTGGACTTCTAAAAGGGGATTACGGTGACGAGCTGTGATGGTGCCCAGGCCTGGCGTCGATGCCTGTGGCGCTGGGCAGGCCAGTGGCCCTGATGGCCGGTTGTCTTGGGTTGAGGGAGGGCAGGCCCGAGAACCCCGTGCATTCCCAGAAATGCTGTGTGTTCCTCCGAAGGCCCAGCCCCAACCGCTGAGGAACTGAGAACATCTCTTAAATCTGCCTTGATTTTAGAATGATGAGGTGGCTGGCTCATTGATTTTTTTCTCGAATCAGAGACAGAAAGTGACATAGTAAAGGCAGGTCGATGGGGCTGGGTGGTCCTCTTAAATCTGAGGCTTAAGGACAGCTCCGTTAATAACATAATTGTTCCTCAGCTGTTCTAGGAGCCAGGTGCCTGCCTATCAGCTGGTTTGACATTCATGGTTACATGGCAGGGACACGGGGGCCTGGCGTGTGTGTGGCAGGCACTCGGGTGTTTGCTGAACGGATGAACCGATGAGCAGCAGAGACAGCCTGGGATCTGTAGCTGCCCAGACTTGAGCTTGAGGTTGGGGTGCATGCCAGCTTTGTGACTTTAGAGGGTTCTCTGAGCCTCAGTTACCTCATCTATAAAATTCAGACAAAACCAGCTTTGTAGGTCTATTGTGGCATACCCAGCATTTGGATGGGGAGGGAATGCTATAGATGTATTTTAAATTCAAGCAAGTGAGGTCGGATGTGGTCTGAGAATTGCACCACGTTCCCATGGAATGGCTGGGGACTTGGGGCAGTCCGAGGGGCCACCTGGGCCTGAGCTGACCCTCAGCCAAGCCCCGCTGCCACAGAACTCTGAGACAGTGGCTTTGTCTGTGCTCTCTTCCCAGGTCACAAATAACACCACCTCGAGGCATCTGAAGGGCTCTCACCCCATTGACTATGAGCTCACCTACTTCCTGGAAGCTGCCCTCCAGAGCGCTTACGTGACGAACCTGAAGAAGGGGTAGGTCGCCTGCAGCCGAGTGGGGACGCGGCAGTTTTTCTTGGGACGGGTGATCCAGGCGTTGGTGACGTTTAGTCTGGTGTCCCCCTCCTCTGTGAGCATGTGCGCTCTGGAGAGGACACATGTGGTCAGACCGAACTGTTCAAGATGGGGAGGGCCAAGCGTCAGGAGCAATAAAGGCTGCATGTGCTTTGGGGGAGAGCTGGGACTCTCTGGGAGGGACAGAGCGAAGGATAGCGACCTGGGCAGCAGGCGCCCATCGGCGTTGTTCACTATCACCTCAAATGTTGGGCAAAGTCATTTTGCTTTCCTGAGCCTCGGTCTCCCCGAAAATGCAGTGAGGAAGTCGACTCCTGCTCATGCCAGCTTTCAAGGAGCAGTGAGATGTGGGAGGGTATGTGGTGAAAATAAAGTCCTGGCGTTGTTCTGGGGGTGCCAGTGTCTGCCGATGAGGTGGCAGAAGAGGTGAGGCCATCCTCGTCTGCGAGTGGACTGGGGGGCCCTGGGCGTACTCACCTGCCTTGGACCCGGAAACCCCTGGTGCCGGACGCCGCCCTCAGTCCGGGCCCTCCTGCCCGAAGAGCCCAGTGGGTGCTTCTTCCCTGGGTGGGAGGGGCGGCAGCGTGAGTGGCGAGGACAGAGGGAGAACCTCCAGGATCAGGAGGACGTGCGGCAGGGGCAGCTGGGGCAGCTGGCTCTTCGGCAGTTCCTTCGGGGTCAGTCCTGCCTGCTGGAAATGCCACCACCTGTCCCAGGACTCACAGGTGGGGCCTGGGGTTTCCTGCCTGTCTCTGCGGCAGAGGCTTGGTGCCCCAGTGTTCCCCTCCTTGGCGTTAGCACCACCCTCTGCAGGCACCGGTCTGGGGCTCTGAGGACACCCCAGGCAAGCCAGGGACTCCGTGTGCTCAGGACACTCCTCGCCTCACATGAGCCTTCCCAGGACCCCAGGCAGCCAAACAGGTGTCAGTTACCTGTCCCTCACAGCGAGGAAACGGCTCAGGACCACGGAGCACTCTCTGCTCTGCTGGCTAGAGCCCTTTGGAGCCCATATTTTATTTCCGGTATGCTTTATTGCACTAAATTTCATTTTATTGATTCTTTTGATTTACCATTTTTTGAATAGGCCATTCTTGCACACGATACCATGCTTGAACTTTACACCTTTAGCTTTTCTTTTTTTCTTTAGAAAATTTCTCTAGTGCTAGGCCAGGGAGGCAGTGGGGTCCCCGTTTGGGACTTGTGCACAAGGAGGCTGAGAGCAGTGGCAGCCGGGGCGGGCGGGTCTGGCCCTGCCACTCTGAGCTCCCCGAGCCACCCTGGTCTTGGGGGACATGACAAGGACACTGGGGAGCACGCTGCTTCTGCTCTAGCTCTACCACCTGCTTTTTTGTCCTTTTTTTTTTCGTTGCTGAGCTTCACTTTCAGAGAGACAGTGGGCTAGAGGGCTGGCTCCTGTTTTTCCTGCCCAGGCAGCTGTGCCGGCCTCCTTCCTAGCTGGAGACTACCACAGCCCCAGCTGGGGCCCTCCCCCAGGGAGCCTGAGTCAGCAGTTGTAGCTCAGGGATGAATGGGGGACAAGAAGAGACGCCACCCTCAGCCCCCACCTGCATTCGGAAGAAGGGAAGGGCTGCCGAACCTCTGCAGCCTGTTTCTGCAAATACAGTTTCGTTGGAACACAGCCACAGCCCATGATTTACCTATAGTCTCACCTGCAGAGCTGAGCAGTTGAGACTGAGATCCCGTAAGGCAAAGCCTGAAATATTTACTCTCTGGCCCTTTATAGGAAAGCGTTTGCTGACCGACACCTGCTTTATGTTTGAGAAGCCCTCCCTCCTGAGGTCTCTTGCAGAAGAGGTGCCCCCCTCCTTCTGCATGGCAGCCCTGTGGGGTAGATTTTGTGGGGAGGGGACAGTTCTAATTTCAGTGTTCTGTCCCCCCCATTCATTCATTTAACAAATATTCATTATACTGATACATGGCACTTACTGAGTGCCCAGTTTGTGCCAGGGACTTAAGTGTTTTGCTTACATGTGTGTTTAGTTCCCCCAACATCCCTTCAAAGTGGGTGCTGTCCTCTGCATCCCCATGGTACAGGTGGGAAACTGAGGCACAGAGGACATAAGTGAGTCATGGGTGGAGTCAGGATTATGGATGCAGGGCCCGTCTGACACTCTTCCCCACCAGGTGCCCTGCCCACAACAGAAACCCTGGGGTTGACAGGACCCTGCTGCTCACGACCCTGAGTGCACTCAAACTTGGTAGGCACGGTCCCAGCTTCTGGCTAGAAGAGCCTGGTGGGCGCCCTCACCTTCTAGAGGCCATCAGGACAGGACGGCAGAGATGGAGGCCACTCGATAGCCTTGAGCAAGTTCCTCTCTAGCCTCTGGCTCTGCTTCCTCCCCTCTAACGGGGCTTCTGTGTGTCCTGCATCCCAGGGTGCGAAGGTCCTAGAAGGAGGGAATGAAAAGGCGCCTTGAGCACAGGAGGCACTACTGTGAGCTTCCTCTGCCCTGAGCGCCCTCCTCTCCGCCCCTGAGGGCTGCCTGCTTCCCTTCCCCACCCTGCCTTTTCTGCAGGTGTAATGAGGTTAAGGGGACTGGCAAGGACAGCCGGGAGGGGGAAGACCAGCAGGTTCCAAGCACCTGCTACGTGCCAAGCTGGGCCATGTGCTTCGTGCACAAGGTCGTGTCACCCCACTTCACTTTCGAGGAGACAAAAGCTCCAAGAGGTTGAGCAGCTTGCCCGACCTCACCCACTGGGATTTCAACTCCAGATCTGAGTGGCCTGCAAACCTATGCCCTGTCCAGTTTGGGGTGTGGAAGGGCAGCCAGGCAGCCTGTGGGGTGTGTGGGAGGAGGACAGGAGGGCCCCAAGAGTGGCTGCGAGTCTCTGGGCTGATTCTTGGTGTGCTGACCAGGGGCTCCCGTGGCCCCTCTGGAGCAGAGTCACTGTCCCAGAGGCGGTGGCTCCTCTCCCTTTTGCTGGCACCACACCCTCTTCAGACTGGGCCTGCCTCCTCCCCTGTTTTGTGCGTTCTGCACACTCAGGCTGTGTGTGCATGGGTGTGTGTGTGTGTGTGTGTGTGTGGCCAGCAGTGAGCAGAGGCATTAAGCAACCATCACTCTCCAGGAAAGCCCGAGTAATTTCAGTAACTTCTCTATTCCTGTCACTCTGCCTCCCTTCCCTTCAAACTGTTTTCCTCCTGAAGCACAAGCTTAAGTCCTTGAAACCGGGATGCTGACTCCCTGCCCCTCTCCCTCCCATCCTCTGGCACCTCCCACCCAGAGAGGAATGGAAATTGAATCATCATTTCTTTCCAAGCAAACAGCCCAAACATGTGGACTGGGTATGAGCGGCAGTCTCCAGGACACGTGGCAGCCACTCAGCCTCTCAGTGGGTTTCCTGGCACCACACCCAGCTCAGAGGGGGCCCCAGAATGTGACAGCAGGGGTTGCAGCCCCGTGTGCCCAGTGGGGCTTTAATTAACTTCCTCACGTCTTTTTTCTTACTAGCAGCTGATATTCATTGAGTACTTACTGCATGCCAGACAGAATGCTGTGAAGTAGGAATACTGTCCCCGTTTTACTAAATAAGGAGAGGTGAAGGACTTGCCCAAAGTCACAAGGCTTACAGGTGGTGACTCTGGCTGAACCAGGTCTGCAGGGGCCTTTCATGTACCTTGTGGGTCTTAGTGGCCTCCACCCACAATACCAGTGGCTCCCCCACCCCAGCGTGTGATAGCCAAAAATGTCTCCAGACATGGACGAATGCCCTGGGATGGGGTTCCCAAAGTCGACCCCAGTTGTGACCCACTGTCCTAGCCTGCCAGTGAGAAGCAGAGGTCAGAGGGAGACTGGGTCTCAGATGGAAGACACTGAGGTTTCTCCACCAGCGCAGCTCTGGGGAGTTCTTCAGAGGGCTCCAGGGCCATTCCCGCTGGTCACATTCACCCCCGCTTGCTGGGCTCTGGGTGTGCTCAGGGGGGATCTTGGCCCAGTAGTGGGGCGGGGCCGAGGTAAGAGCCCACTGTGTGCCAGGCATGCCACCTGACTAGCAGGGCTGGAGCCGGGAGCAGGACCAGGTCCCCTCCTATGGAGCTTACGTCCCAGTGGGAGCCAACAGTGAAGGAGTCAAAAGTAGTCTCTGACCTCGAGCTGTGCCGGGAAGGAAAACGGGGGCGGGGGCGCTGCCTGGACAGGGTGGACCCTGAAGACACGAGGGGCCAGGTAGGGTGGAGCCCAGAGCTAAGGTGCTGCTTGGGTATTAGAAGAGGCTCCTTAGGGCCTAAGGAACAGGGAGAGATGGTGGGACCTGCCTCTGGGTGGGAATCTGAAAGCTGGAGCTTGTTCCCACCTGGGCCTGGGGTGGACCCAGCTTTCAGAGGGGCTGGAAGAGCCCCTGCTGAGAAATGAGTGTGTTGTTGGTCCCCCCACAACCGCCCAACCAGATGGCTGCAAGCGGTGCCCGCTGCTAGGACCCAGCCCTATCCCTCCAGCGGGGGGTTTGACAGAACCTAAAGGGTGTGGTGTTCCCTGCTGTGCAGAGTGGGTGGCGTTTGCTCGAGCTCCAGACAGCGCTTTCTTTCTTTTGAGCTTTGGTGCAGCTGGGTCTGAAACCACTGCCCAGTTACTCATTCAGTGTGTCTGAGGGACATTAATTTTTTCCAGGGGCCTTGCCCTATTGATTCAGCGGCTCATTCCCCCAGATGACTCCTTCCCCTTGCTTTGTGGCTGGTGACAGGGTTCCTAATTGATCTGGAACTGTAGGTGCTGGCACGAAAGGGCCATCATGAATTGGGAGCCCACCCACCCACCCAAAGGGCAGGGGCCTGAGATGCCTGGTGTGTGAGTCTCTTCTTGGCCACAAGGGGGCAGCCGTAGACTCTGGTTGGAGCCTGGCCCCAGGCAGCTTTGAGGATGCTAGCTGCCAGGAGAGGGCACCTTTCTGGCATGTTCTCTAGGGACCGGTGGTAGCTGGGCCCAGGGCACTGGCTGTGGGGGAGGTTTGGTTCTTTGCAGGAAACAGCTCCAGGGGTGAGGCAGCAGGGGGGCTGGGACAATGCAATGCCCCAGAAGCTGACTGCCCCTCCCGTTGTGGCCTTGACCAAGAGGTCCAAGTCTCCAGGCATCTCCCAAAAATAAGAACGTGAGCTGAGTTAGCTTTTTTTCCCCCAGAGTGGGCAAGGGGCCATTTCTCTTTTGGGGTGTTTTTTTCCTTCCTTCCGCTTAGCCCTGCAGAGCCCATCCTTGGCTCAGGGCTGGGAGTGTGCTTACGCCATGTGTGTTGAACCAGGTAGGCTGTATGTTTTGTGCATGTTCTTAAAAAGAATTTTCTTTAAAATACTAAAGCAATATGTACTCATTGTACCAAAACCAAACAATAGAGAAGGGAGTGTGGTGTTTTCTAAGGGAGTTCCCAGGAGCTTGGCAGGTTGCTCAGCCTTGTGAAAGCACTCTCTCCTTCTGCTGTGTGTGTGTGTGTGTGTGTGTGTGTGTACACACACACGTCACCTTGCCAGCTAGGTGCTGAGTCGAGAAGCCACTAAGGCAGTTAAGGCTGCAGATGGCTCTGCGGAGGCACCTTAGAAACCCCAGGCTGCAGTCTGGCGTGACCCCGTGAGAGCTGGCCTCAACCAGCAGTCGTGCTGTCTTATTCTCAGCAGCCACCCAGGATCTGCAGTGCTGGGAGAGGGCTCTCAGGGGGATGTATGGGCCAGAATCACTCAACGGCAAAGCCCAGGAGAACCTCCTGGTGACCTATGTCCCACTGTGGGACATGGGGAGACCTCTGAGCCCCATGGGGGAGAATGCGCTCTTCCAGCCTCTCTTAATGCGCAGCCTTTATTTATCGTTCCCACCCACCGCCCCTGCCCATCCCCACCTCACTGGAGAGGAAAGAGCCCCTTGCCTAGACTGTCTCAGTGCCCCACAAGGACAGTGTCACAGCCTTTTTCTGGGGCTAGGGGTGAAGAAGAAAGCTTTAGTTTTTAAAACTAATGGTGGGGGATCTGTGACAGGAGTAAACACCTTGCTCACTTTTGAACTTCGCTTAAAGACTTAAAGACTTTGTCTCCTGATTCAACCCTTCTGCTGTTGGGATCTGCCAACTGCCTGTGTTCTTCTGCATCTCTGACCGGAAACCTCTCGCGCCGGTTCCAGTGCAGCCCTGAGACAGGGACTTCCGGTCAGGGTCGTGTGCGCTGCTGTCTGTGCAGGTTCCGTTCAGCCCCGAGTTCCATGCAGTTTCTATTCTGTGTTTCAAGTCAAATTAAAGCCCCCAAATTATTTTGTTGAGCACCTACTGCGTGCAAAACACTTTGCTAAGCTCTGACTGCATCAAGGATGTGGCAAATTTAACAGACTGAGCTCCTCCGGTGCAGGGCTGTGAATGAGATCCATCCACTGCTTCAGTCTCTTGGTTCATTCCACCAGGACTCGTGGGACGCCTGTTGAGAACAGGTCTGATGACCAGGCGCTTGGTGTGCAGTGGGCACTTGGGAAAGCCTCAGGTAGTTGTGTACTGGGAGTCCTGGGGTTCTAATGGCTGAGAGAGGAAAGTGTAACCATGCCAAGTCGAAAACCAGTGTCACCCTGGCTGGTGTGGCTCTGTGGATTGAGCATCAGCCTGCCAGACAAAAGGTTGCTGGTTTGATTCCCGGTCTGGGCACATGCCTGGGTTGTGGGCAAGGTCCCCAGCTGGGAGCAAGCAAGAGGCAACCAGTCAGTGTTTCTCTTACACATCTATGTTTCTCTCCCTCTCTTTCTGCCTTCCTCCCCTGTCTATAAAAATAAATAAATAACATCTTTTAAAAAATGAAAAATAAAAACAGGAGTCTTTCTCAGGGGTCTTTTTAGTTTAAGGGGAGTAAAAGCTGAACACCTAGGTGCCTGCAGTAAGCCTGCCTTGCCCCTTGGGTGAGTGATAGGCTGGGGAAACAGTGGGGGTCGGTATTTATTCCACACTGATTCCTCGAGTGCCTTCTATTACAAAGCCCACCTCACCCACCTCATCAAAAACTGCACAAACTGAATGAGATGAAGCACTTTGAAAAATCTGTACTGCTGCCCACCACTGACAAGGGGACCCAAGGAGCTCGCCACCTCCCTGCACGTCCCACCGGGAAGCCTCCCTAAAACGTGCTGGTTTCCTTGACCCCTCACTGCATGCACATCTCCTTTCTTTCTGCTCCTGGCCAGCTGGGCTTCACTTGAATTGGAATCGGTGGCTTCCTGGCTTCCCCACGTGCCGCCTGATTCTGGGCTAGGGTTTGTCTGAGGCCCTGTTAGCATATTGTTAAAAGTGGCAGTGTTGCTCAGAAAGGTCAGTGTGAGAGATCAGAACAAAGAGATCTTTCAAGCTAGCCTCTCAGGAGGCTTGGAAGAGCCCCAGCTGTACCTGGCGCAGGCAACGGTAGACCTCGGGGCAGGATTGCTCGGGCAGGTGGGAGAAACCCCATCTGGTTTCCCGTTTCCCTAAGGGGTGAGCTGAGGGGTGCCCCCAGCGCTTCGGAACAGGTCAGTGCCAGCTGAGAGCCTGAATCTGTCCCTGTGCAGTCCAGGCCACTGGAACCTCTGTATTAGTTTTTCTCTATGTGCACTTAATAAAATTTGGGATTTGCCCAAAAGGTGTCTGAGGTTGATTGTTTCCTTAGCAAAAGAATTCCTGAGAGCTTATTTTGATAACCAGATTCCCTTGTAGATTTGAAAACAGTAAAACACAGGATCTTGTTTATATGCAGTTCTCATTCCTTAGTTGTGTGTGCTTTGGGGGAAGGAGAGACTCCGAGAGTCTACCCTTCTCTCAAGCCCCCAAGCAACGTCAAGGCTGCTGGCCTGGCAGCACTGTTGAGTGGGGATGACGTGGGGACTAAGGCAATGGGAGGACAGTCCTTGTACTGGGCTGGGAAGATGGGGACACTGTCCCTCTTGGCTCTGGCCACTTGGTAGCAGTCTGGGCCAGACTGCCAGGGAGGAGGCTGGCAGGTAGCCCACAGAGTGGAAGGTCACCCCCAGGTCCCAGGAGCCACCAGCCTCCTCAGCCGGTGGGCACTGGGGCAGCCCCCATCTCCAGCCCCTTCTCAGCCTATGGCCGTTTGGCCCAGCAGCTGGGGCAGAACTCCCCAGCAGCCTGAGTTCCCAGAGCTGGCCAGTTCTGCCCCTCTGGGAGCTCGTGCGCTCTGTGTTCTTTTTCTCTCTCTTCCTGGCAGCCTGCTGTCCAGCTCTGGGTTCCTTCTGAAGGCAGAGGTCTCAGTGGCACCAAAGAGCCTCTGCTGTGAGTTCTTCCCACTGGACTCTCGGGGGCTCCCAGTCTGTCCCCGGGTGTAGTTTGTCCACCAGTGAATCCATGGCCCCCGCAGGTGGGGGATGATGGAATGGGAAAGATGGATGCAACACTGGAGGGAGGATCTCCCCAGGGAGACACCCTCTCCCCGCTACTCATTAGCTCCTGAATGTCCATGGGAAACAATGTGGCAAATTAAGTCATAAGTAATATATGAACCTTAGGACCCAAATTAGAAGGGGAGAGGAAAATAACTAACATGTAGTGACCCTCTACCACATGCCTTGACATGCGTGGGGCTTCTCGTGTGTGCATCTTCCCGACAGCACTGTGGGCAGCTGAGGGGCCTTCCTGCCACGCATGGGGAGGCCAGGACTCAGAGGGGCCACCTTCCTTCCCAAGGTTACAGGTTTAGGATCTGGCTGCAAAACTGGGCTTTTCATGCCTAGTTGTCCCTTCTACAACCTGGCTTCGTGGCATGGCAGAACTGGAAGACCCTGGGGGTCATCTAAACCCCAGTGGTTAATGGCTCTCAAACTGAGTATCCACCAGAACGCTCTGGAGGTTTGATAAAACCCAAGTTGCCAGGTCCCACTCTGGAGTTTCTGATTCAGCAGGTCTGGAACAGGGGTAGGGGGTCTCAAAATTTGCTTTTCTGATTAAGTTTCCAGGGTGCTGATGCTGCTGGTTCAGACTTTGAGGACTTTGAGAATCTATGGTCTAAACTAATGTTTCTCAAAGTATGGGACAAATAGCTCTAGCAGTACACAAGGCGGTCTTAAGTGATACACAAACTTTTTAAAAGTGCTTCTATATTTAATGTCTGTTATCTAATGATAATAATAACAACAACAACTAGCACACCAAATCCATGATTTCAGGTATTTTTTAAAGATTTTATTTATTTTTAGAGAGTAGGGAAGTCAGGGAGAGAAACATCAATGTGTGGTTGCCTCTTGCTCACCCCCTACTGGGGACCTGGCCTGCAACCCAGGCAGGCATGTGCCCTGACTGGGAATCGAACCAGTGACCCTTTGATTCGCAGGCTGGCACTCAATCCACTGAGCCACACCAGCCAGGGCTAGGGTATTTTTGATTAAGGTAAGATAGCTACTGAAGTAAAAAGAGGCTATAAAGACAAGTATCACATGAGTAATAACTGATGGTATGCAGCTAGGAGGAAAGCTGTAGATGCGGTGTGCAGATAACACAAGTCTGGGAGCTGCTGGCCCGAACCACGGGCCTGACTTTACAGAGCAGGAGACCACGCACGGCCCACAGGGTGAGCCTGCCTGCCTCCCTGGGCCACTCGGCCCTGAGGAGCAGCGTCAGACTTGAACCGTCTCCAGGGATGCTGTGGTGCCCTGTCTGTTGGCCCCTCCCGTGTCTCAGAAGCTCAGGGTGGACTGACTGGGGAGGGTCCCTGTGACTGACTCTGCCTCACAGGCCTTGTCTCTACCCTCGGCCTCCCGAGCAAGGCCCTGTGTTCTCTAATGCTGGCAGTCTGCACACTTGGGACTTGTTTTGTACAGCCAGAGGCCCTAGAAGACAGGACTTGATCTATAAACCTGTCCTTTTACGGTTCCAGCCCCCGAAGCCCCCAGGAATCTGTCTTGTGTGTGGAAGTTGCAGGAGGGGCCCATGTGACTTTCTTGGCTGCCGCCTTTGCTTTTCACCCCCTGTGATCCATCTTAACTCGCAGCCTGTCAGCCGCAGCTCTCCCGTGTGTACCATGACGCGGGGAAGCCCTAGGACCAGTGAGAAGAGTAGCCCGCAGACACGGGCCGTGCACGTGCTGCACCAGGGCTGAGCTTCCAGAGCAGGCGGGAATCTTCAGGGCACCAGGGCCAGCCTGTAATCAGAAAATGACTGAAAAATGCCGTGCTTGCTTCAGAAGAGGAATTAACGGGGTGCAAGAGTGATGCAGCGTGGCCGGGGACCTGGGGAGGCTGCGAGAAGGAAGTGATACTGAGCGGTTTTTAGAGGATATGTACGGGAAAGGCTGTTGAAGGCCGTGTGAGAAGCCTGGACGTGGGGAACCGGGGCCGGTCACTGAGAAAGGACTTGAGTGGTGGGCGACGAGATGGGAGAGAGACGGAGGCAGGCGCAACAGCTGAAGGCCGGAACAGGACCCTGTAAGCGCCGAGGGTGCCAGCAGCGGGGCCAGCCTGGGGAGGAGCAGGATGACTTGCATGTGGGGTAGACCCTTCGAGGGACAGCAGAAGCAGTGTTTTGAACTGCAGGCCACAGCCCATTAACGGGCTGCAAGATCTGTTTAGTGGGCTTTAGCCCACGTGTTTCAAAGGGGGAGTGGGGGAGACATAAAACGGGACTGTTAGCGTGGACTGCAGGTAGTAGAGGTAGGTAATGTCGAGAAACTTGCTTCCGTTGTATGTAAGGAAAATGTGCATATACCCTGGGTTGCAATGTCAAATATATTCTTTTTTACCGTGGGTCACACTTTTAAAAACTGGAAAAGTTATTTTTTAAGGCACAGAGTGCTGACTGGAAGGGGTGAGACTGGTCGGGGTGGGTGTCCAGGCCCGAGGTGACGCAGGCCAGTCTGGGCCCTGGTGGACGGGACTGAGAGGTGGGAATGAGTCTAGCGTTGGCCCATTGCAGGGAGCGAAGGTGGAGCATTTGAGACTGACCGAAGTCAGAAAGCCGGACACCAGCCCAAGGCTCTTGGGCCAGAATAACATCTTGTTTGAAACACTTGGTCCTGGGGTCCTTCAGGGGACCTGGAGAGAAAGGTCCCCCTCTTCTTCGATGGGTGATGTCCTGGCTTTCTCAGGTCCTGGTGTTACAAGTCTGACCTCCCATTCCAATTATTGAATGTTTTCATAAAACTCGGGCAGGCGCCTAGTGTCTGCAGGCTTGATGAGGATGTCCATGGGGGAACGAGGCTGGTAGTGACCCTGCCTGTGCTGTCTCCCCACTAGGAACATCGTGAAAGGCATGAGAGAGCTCCGGGAGGTCCTCCGGACGGTGGAGACCAAAGCAACTCAGAACTTCAAAGTGGTAACGTGGAGGAGTCCCCAGGGCTGGGGGCTGGCTGTAGCTGATTTATTTATTCAAGGGTCAAATTCAGTGGGAGACAGAAGTCCCAGCGGGCAGCCCCTGAACCAGGGACGGCAATGTGTCATATGCGTCCTTTTACTCTCCCCGTTTGTGCTCATGGCGCACTGTTTATCAGTCCCAGTGCTTTCCTGCTGGGCCTGAGAAGCACCCTCAGCACCCTTCTCATCCCAGCACTGCAGGGGCCCCTGGCCTTGGATCAGTGGAAACCTATGCCACCGTGTCCTAGCGAGGTGGTGGGCTAGTTCTTAGGGATTTTTGACTGTAGGAAATAACCTTGACTCTGCCTTTGCTGCCCAATGCAGGCTTGCCTTCTTGGGCTTCCAGTCACCCCAAATCACAGCCGGAGCTGCTTTTCACTCTAGAACTTTTGGTCAAATCTGAGAAAGGTATTGGGTAGCAAAAGCTGCCTGTGCCTGGGGCGTCAGGCTCTGCAAAGGCCTGTGGACACTCCGGGTTGGGCCAGCTCCACAGGTCCAGGAGAAGGGGGGAAGCACCTCTTGTCTAGGAGAGGAAAGAGGATAAGTGATCAAGTAGGAGCCATCAAAAGCCAATGGGAAGGTCGGGTAACCTCAGCACTGGAGGGGGCCCATGGGAGTGGAGTGGTGGGGCCCCCTGGAGAAGCAGCACTTCGCAAGGCTGGCAGATTTGGTTGGGAGGGTGGGTGGAGGGCATTCTGGCCACATCAGGGGAGAGCCGACATGTGCCTGGGTCTGAGCCTTCCTCTCTGCCAGATGGCGGCGAAGCACCTGGCCGGGGTCCTGCTGCACTCACTGAGTGAGGATTGCTACTGGAGCCCCCTGTCCAACCCCCTGCCTGAGTTCATGAGCAAAGAGGAGAATTCCTTCATCATGCAAGCCCTGCGGAAACCTCACCTCTATGAAGGAGACAAGTAAGCTCTTCCGGCCCCGCCGGACCACACCTGTCTCACCCCACACCCAGGGTTCGGCCCTGCTGGGGCCCTGTCTCTGCCCCATTCTTTCCTCCAGCTGCCACCCAGCTCGCTGCCAGTCAAGCTCTTCAGGGTCAGCAGGAGCCAAGTAGACTAGGCAAGGCAGGTCTCAGGTGGGGGTTGGCAGGAGACTCCTATAGGGCATCCCAAGGCCGCACAAATTATTTGGGGGCTCCCTATCTGTCTTGCTTAATACCCCATCTCTCTTGTTTGTGCCAGTTATCGAAGGTGGGGTCTGTTACTGCCCAGTAGAGCTCTTGCCCCAGCCTCTTCATGTAGTGCTGGGCACGGGAGGGGCCGTTTCTTCCCCAGGAGCATTTCCAGCATTTCCAGCCCGGCCACCCACAGCCTTTCAGATTGTGATTCTGGGGCATGCCACAGGCTGCAGGTGGTATCTGGTGCCCGTGAATTATGCAGGAGGGGGTCACCTTACGGGGGCTGGTGCTGACTCCAGGGCAGAAGGGCCAGCGTGGCAGGCGTGGCGGGCCTGCGGTCTGCGTGGGGCCGTGCTGCAGCCGCACCACCTTTTGTGTCTTGCAGCCTCTACTGCCCAAAGGACAGCATCGAGGAAGCCCTCCTGCTGCTCCTCATCGGCGAGTCCATGGTAAGCTCCAGGGCCTTGCTGTGCTCCACGGGTAGGGCTGCGGGGCTCAGCACCGGTCAGCAGTCCCGGCTGGGTGCTGCCTCCCAAGGACATCCCTGGAGCAGGGTCCGCAGGTCTGCCCTCCCCTGACACACTCGGGGGTGAGGTGCACACGGTTTGGGTCAGGTGCATAAGGCTGCGTTTGGGAGCCTGGGTCCTGCCTCCAAATGAGTGAAGACTGAGCTAACGAGTCTCCACCCACCTCTTCTGGGATTACAAGTGATGGTTATCAGCAAGTCAGCAGTATGCGTGGAACAGCCTGTGCCGGGTCTGGGGCCCGTACGGGAGCGGAGGGAGCGTGCGCTCCCGATGCGCATGGCCTGGGCTCAGGTTCCAGCTCTGCCCCTCGCTCACTGAGGGCCCTCCACAAGCCACCTAACCCCTCTGAGCCTCGGCTCCTCACGCATGCAGTGATAGTCACTCCCAGAATAAGTGTACCCAGAAGAGGACCTCAATTGTTCGCAAAAGTATCGAGCCTCATCTACTTTGTGGCAGGCCACGTGCTAGCTGCCAGAGCTGCAGCAGCAAACAGAACGGAGAAAAATCCCCACCCTCCTGGAACTTACATTCTAGTGAGGGGGTGGGGAATAAATTCACTAACTGCTAAAATATCCTGGGTGCCAGCGTCTGCACGCCATGGAAAAATAAAGCAGTGGGGGAAAACATGTGCCGGACAAAGCACATGTGAAGTGCTCTTTAGTTTTTTTCTTTTTTTATGAGGCCCATTTCCCCTGGCCTGGGAGGGGAGACATGCACACGCTCACGCACATGTGAGTACACACACGGGCCTGGGCCTGGGAGGCTCAGCAAAGGAGAGAGGTGCGGTTGGGTGGTCCAGGAAGTGGTGAGATGATGGGTGCCCTGCACTGGTCTAAGGGGGTGGAGGAGGGAGGGCAGGAGCAGCAGAGGCCAGGTGTGGAGGTGCCTTCAATATGGAGTGATGTGAGGGAGTCCTCTGACTGAGAGGCCCCTTAGAGCTTGTGAGCTGGGGACCCCCAGGTTGAGAACTGTTTTTAAAAATGATGCATCTCATAGTAGTTTGTAGAAGTGAAGTTTAAAAATTTAAGACCTCCTGAGCTGGATCCCTGAGCAGCCTGATACGAATGTTCCTTTAGATACCCAGGACCATGCGATGCCAGCACTGGTTTAGAGGACTTGGGTCAATGGTTAACTCTGGCAGAAAGAGGGACGCTGGGCTAGGGGCCAAGAGAATGTGTCGTTCCTCAGCCAGCTCCATGCAGATGTGAGAGTTCTGGTGGGGGACATGGGTATTCGGATCTGAGTGCCACTTGGCCAGGGTGCAGTCCCAAAAGGTTTGCAGAGTGTGGGCTTGTGAGGGGGGAAGCGGTTGCTTCGGGAAGGGGACACCTAGCTGCTTAGCCTGATGCGACGATGGCAGTACCAAGTGCTGGACCCGATTTTCATTGGAGAACAATACGCTTTCCACTGAAGAAGGACCCTCACTCTCATCACAGACTGAACCCCAGTTTCTACTTATGGAATATCAGACATAGACCAGTCCCTGCCTGGTCCCCTACACACACCTCAGTTAGCCATCTCACCCCTTACACCCTCAGATGAGGTGGGACTGAAGTCGCCTGTCTCAGGAAACGGGGGTCATTATCACCTTCCTGGGCTGAGGGTTACAGTGTGGTCCACAGGTGGGAGGTCAAAGGGGAAACAGTTCTCGGGTCCTTCCCTGCCCCGTTCCAAGCTGGTACCGCACAGAGGCAGCACTGTGTTGGCCCTAGGAGAACGCACAGTCTCATGTGGTTCAGTGTGATAGTTATGTTTCTGGTTTACTGATGAGATAAGTAAGGTCCAGAACAGGTATGTGTCTCGGTCAAGGTCACATTGTTAGAATCCTTGCAACCATGATTCCAATCACATCTGTTTCCCTAAATAGCTTCCAAAGCACAGGCTGGCATCAAGGCTGGGCTCTGTCTCCCCACGAATTTTCTGTGGCCTCTATTTGATCTGGGTGCCCAGGGCCAGCGTTCAGATGCCTTTCCACTGAGGTCATTCCTCCCCAAACCCTCAAGCTGCCCTAAAACAAGGTGAAGAATGCCTTTTGTTAAAAGGTGGCCCACACTCGGAGCCAAGATGAGTTTTCCTGAATGTGTGGTTTCCTTCCACATAGCTCTTTTCCTTCTTCGCAAGGCTGTGTCGCTGGCCGGCCTGCTCGGGAGACTCAGAGCGTCCAGGCCTGCAGGCCAGGTGGCATCCTGGGAATCCCCTGCAGTAGGCAAAACCGAGGAGGTGCTTGGACGCTGGGTGCACCGCAGCTGGGAGGAGGCACCTCTCCCAGGGCTGCCTGGCTGGCTGGCTTCCTCTTCCTCACACCCAACCTGTCACACACATGTAGAAACTTTAGCAGTCTGGGGGAGAGCTTTGGCAGTGGACTTAGCTTTGGTGTCTCATCTACAGAGGGCTTTCCACCCAGGATCCGGCTATGTCTCAGAGCGCTTTCTCAGAGTGACCACGCCACTTCTGGCTTCTCTTGTACTTGTTGCCCACCCTCCTTCCCTGCAGTCACATTCTCAGGCAGGCTTGGGCTTCACTGTGTGAGTCCCCTGGGCCCCTGCTCTGACCCCTCCAGCGAACCAAGATGCAGTCTGGCCCCCATGTACCTGCGGGGTTTTCCTTACCTCCCTTAATGATGGCTGGATTTGCATGCAGATGACAGGGAGGGGCCTCTAGCACAGCAGCCGGCTGCTGTGGCTGCTACTTGGATTCCCCTCATACCTACCGAATTCATTAGGCTGCGGTGAAAACTCTTTCAGCACAGGCAGCCCGGGAGGTGTCATCCTAGCGCTCCACCTCCAGGATCGGCTGGGCAGCCGCCCCAGGAAGGGGTGTCTGCTGCTCCTTGCGCACGGCAGCCCCTGTGCTGTGGTTTAGAGCTCGGAGGGGTAGCCTGCACGGGGTCTGCATGTGGGGCTGGTGCCTGGGATGTGGTGTTTGTTACGGGCTGACTGAGTGTGATCAGAATGAATAAGTTCTTGTCTTCCAAGAGGTAAATAGACATCTTACAAGTGCTTCCACAGAAACGCAAGGGATGTGAGCTGTAACTGGTTGAAGATTTGTGTTTTGGATTCAATTTTGAGTCTTTGGGGCCAAACGAGCATTTTAAAATCCACTCCCCCACACTGCCACCTCTCCTCCGCCTGGCCCTGTCTGAGCGGCACGCTGGCGACACCCAGCCCTGGAGACGCAGTGGGGAGCAGCTCCCTCAGACCCGTCCCACCTGTGCTCCCAGCCGACAGAGTGTGTCCGGAGCCAGGGAGGGAATCCTGGCCCCGCAGTCAGATGGAATTAACTCCAATCTTCTGAACCCCAAATGCATAGTCTCAGTTGTGAAAGAACCGTGTGTCAAAATCAGCTCGATTTTTCCCGAACAGTTGGGAAACCTTGACCATTTCTAAAATCCTGATCTGGGGCATGAAACGATGTGCGACAGCAGAGTGGACCTTTGGGTCCCTGTTCATCAGCTGCTGGACAGGTTGCTGCTGGTGGCAGGTTCTCGGGAACTGAAGGAGCAGCAAAAGCCTGGTGGGGAGTGACGGGGGTGGACCTTATGTACCAGTTTTTGGCCATACCCAACACCAGGCGTGTGTGACTTGAATCTCATTCACAACCTCCATGGCCTGAGAAAGTTTCTTACCTTCCTGACCCTTCGGTTTCTTATCTATAAAATGGTACTAAGCAGGCCTCCCCTGCAGGGATTCGAGCAGGTTAAGAAAATGATCATGAAAGTGGCCAGGACATTGGGGGCGTCTAACATGTGTCTGTGTTATACTTGGTTTGACTTAGTCATTTCAGAAAACGTTTAGGTTCAGATCTAGTTGGGAGAGAAACTGGTTTGAGGATACCATTTGGTTTAAAAAAATAAATAAGTGAAGTGCTTCCTGGGCTCAATTCCATGTGGGACTCAGCAGAAGAGCACAGACTGTTCCAGCTCCTGGCACCTGCTCTGCTCTCACATGAGGCCCGGCTGTGCGACGGGGAAGGGTCTGATCACACTGCCAGCTCGGAACACTCAGTTCAGTGGGGGGAGAGCCTCTCGCCCTAGCTGGCAGGAAGAGCTGTGATTTCTGCAGCAGGAGCCCGATGCAGCTGGCGTGGGCCTGGCCGGGGGTCTTGGGAGATGGGACATGTCACAGGGCATGTTATTTCTCGGTTCTGGATGGGCAGCTCGAAAGCCAGTGGTAATTATGTCTTCTACTGGGGGACAACAGCCTAAGTGGAACATGACGGCGTCCTCTAAGGAGTGGCAGGTGCCACGCACAGATGATTCAGGGAGACTCCTTTCTAGGGCAGCTGCCGCAGGGTGTCAGCAGGAGGCCCTGAGGCTGGGTCCTTGGCCACTGGAGAGGCTGTGTCTGAGAACAGGGCTGAGCGGAACCCTGGCCACATTGCCCGAGGCCCTTGTTCTCTGCAGAGAAGCAGAGGTTGGGAAAGCCTGGCCTTGGGTTTTGCTTGGGTTCTTCCATAAGCAGACACATGCTGGGCCCTCTGATGAACTGGGTGAGCTCCGGGCGCTTTCTCAGATGTGCCTGGAGGCCAGGAGAGAGCCAGGGAGTGAAGCCAGAAGTCCAGGCTCTGATCTGCATCCCAGCCATCTGTCTGTATGCCTTGGGGGAACCTCCCTGGCGCCTCCGGCCTCAGCCTTCTCGTCTGTAAAATAGGACAGTAGTGTGTGAGAAAATCACTGTGAGAATTAAGAGAAGCCACTTACAAAGTATCCACAGGTTCATTCCCTTTCCTCCTCCTACCTTGCTTGTGCCCAAGGTTAGAGAGGAGAGACAGGGCTGGACAGAAGAGAAGGTTATTACTCTCTGGCCAGTGGGGGATCAGACCGGGGCTGGCAGAGGAGGAACACAGGGTGGCAGAAGCCGCCCTGAACTGGCTTAGTCTGAACTCCTGGGACCTTCCGGCTCTCAGTTTCCCCATCTGTGAAGAACCCACAGTAATTTCATCCTGCCTATCCATGGGGTCACCACGAGGCCAGAGGAGGTGACGGACATGAAAATTCAGCTCCTGAAAGGCTGTGCATGTCACACACAGAAGGGATGGCTGTCTGAATAGTAGTTGCCTGCCTTATGTTTCCCAGGGGCTGGCCCACATGGGGAAATGCACAATCCCTCATGGACCTTCTTGTAAGGCTCGTGTTTGCTTCCTGGGATATTTGTCCAGAGACCAGATGTGGTTCATGCCGACCCTGATGATGGGACATATGGAGAAGCACGTTTCTTTGGCTTTATCTCTTCTGACCCACTGGAAGGCCTGGGATGGATGTCCGTTAGTCTGGGGGAGGCCAGCCCTGGAAGGACAGGCAGAGCATCCAAAACTAGCAGCAGGGACAGTCCCATGAACCCTGCCTGGGATGAAATGCGTGGGCTAAACAAGAGCTGGGGATCCCCAGAGGCTGGAGGCCCAGGAGTGGGCCTGGGGGTTATGCAGGGAGAAACCAGGGAGAATATTCTGCCATGATTCCGAGACTAGTAAGGTCCACAGTGGTGAGAAGAAAATCGAGGGTCCATGTTGCTTTAAGGGTCACAGGCACATCCACATTCATCACTGCGTTTGATCTGGAGAAATTTTCTAGTGAGACCGTTTAAATGGTGGAAGGAAAAGAGTGTGACTGGGACTAGCTCAAGGCAGGTTCCTGATGGAGCTGGGAGCACTGTGGGACTTTAATGGCGGTGAGCCTCGGGGAGGAAGGAGTGGGACAGCTGGGGAGCCCTGGGCAGGGACTGGAAGCCCTCGAGAGTGTCTGGGGCCTTGTCCTCTGAGGCTTGCTCTGGTCCCTGCCTTGCGCCTGAAGCTGGTCCTGTTGCTCCTCCAACAGCTTAGGCTTCCTTCTTTCTGCCCCATTTCCCCCACCCCACCCTGTTGCCATAGTTACATGCACAGGCCAAGCCCAGCAAGCACTGGAGCATTTCACCGCAGCCCTGCCCGGAGCCATAGCAACCACAGGGCAAACTTCTGCTTTAGGCTTTCCTTTGGGGAACCACGCTTCCTTCTTGGCACAGGCCTCCCGTCCTGAGGACCCCTGGGAAGGTGCGCTCCGCAGAGGAGATGCTGCAGCACCCCCTCTTCTGTTCCTGTTCCTGTGACCTAATTCCTTCCCAGTGCGCTAGAAATCCGCCCCTCCCTCCTAGCAGGCCCACATTAGGAGACACTGTGTTCTTAAAGGTCAAGGTCTAGGGCAGACAGGAGGAAGTTCCCACACTCGGCCCAGAAATGTTTCTCTCTCAAGTATCACTCATTCCACACACGTGAACCAAGGAAAGTGCTTTGTGTGGGCCTGTACTGGGCCTGTGAGTCTAGAGAAATGTCCCTGCCTCCAGAACTGGGGAACCAGTTGGATGTGTGAGGGTCGAAGTGGGTGCCCAGTGTTAGGGGAGGACAAGCGGGTCCAGCCTCGCCTGGCGAGATAAGTCAGGGATGTCACTGAGGGGGCAGACACCCTCGTTGAGTGCTGAGGAGGTAGCAGGCGTCCAGGGTGACAGGGGAACAATGATCGGCTGTGGGGTGGATAGGGAGCCGCAGGGTGAGGACGGAGAGCTGCAGAGGGCGTCCGCTTGGGGGCTGGGAGGACTTTGACTTTATCCTAGGGCAGTCTGGAGGGGCTTGGCAGCTGGGTTCTGGCAGGGGCTACTCTTTAGGGACAGACCAACCAGAGCTGAGACCTTTGTTGACCACTTGCTGCTCACCTGCCCTGAATGAGACTGGTCCATGTGGGCAGGTCCCCAGATCCAAGGTGTGCCCTGCCAGACCTCTGCCTGCACCCCATGGGAAAGCTGCCCTGCAGGCTGCCTGCCCTGCTCGCTCTCCATCAGGACTGCTCTCCCACCGGACTCCCAGCTCAGAGCCCACTCAGCACACACCCGAGTGCTGCTGCTGAGGGCGGGGGCCATGTCTCCCATCCTCTCGTTCCCTAACACCCGGTACCCCAAATGCTGCCTCATGGAAGCTGCCTCTCCACCCCATCCTGGACAGCCGGAGCTGGGGAGCTGCTGGAGGTAAAGGCTGGAAGTAGGGGAGTCGGGAGGAACATGGCCAGGCACAGAGCAGGTCTGGAGTTTTGTGTTCCTACTCAGCTCAGTGAAACAGCTCCTGCCAAGCATCTCCTTAAAATTTCTTCTCCCTTCCTGCTGGTGCCTGTGTGGGTGGATTTCACCAGGAAGGAGGGGGTTTCTCTGGCACTTTCTCTCTCCACGCCTCTCCCTTAACCCTTTCGAGCTCCTGACCTGCTCTTGTTTACCAGGCTGGCACCAGTGCTCAGCCCTTCTGGGGGTCTCCTGGCCTCCCATGTCCTCTCCTAGGGTTGGTCCATGTCCATGGTGGCTGTGGGCAGCTCTCGCCTATTGTGGAGCCCTGGCCACTGGCCTGCCTTCTGCCTGAAATGCCCCTATGGGTGAGTCCCTTCCTTGAGTCTTAGAGGCACTTTGACTTCCAGAAGCCTTTATGGGAACGTGAGTCAGGTCTGCACGGCAGGACATCCAGAGCCCACAGTCCAAAGGCCACTGGGCTTCTGCCTCTGCAGTCATGTGGGAGCCTCAGCCCCTGACCTGGAGTGGGGCGGGGGTTGGTTGGTCCTGGCCAGGGGGAGGATGTGAGGACCCACTGTGATGGGGAGGGTTGTCCGGAGCTGACCAGAGGGATCTGGCTCTTAAGGGCCAGCATTTCCCTTTACTGGGTCAGGAAGGCCGGTTCTTGGTCTGAGGTCCTGTGTGGAGGAGGTTCTGACCTTCTAGAGAGGGTGGGGGATGCTGGGAAGAGACCCCTTGGCCAAAGGACGGGTGAGAGAAGGGAGGATGCTGGGAGCAGCCAGTGGGGGCGTGTGGCCAGAACTCAGCTTTGCTTCAGCCCTCCGTGCGTGTGTTGCGGGGTGGGGTCCCTGCCCTGTTGCTGCTCAGCTCAGAAACCCCCATAACTTCTGTTCAGTTATTCCTGAGCCCAAGTGCTGTCCCCAGGCATGGGTCCCCAGGTAGGACCACAGGCCACAGGCCACACAGCAAGAGGGTCTGGGATCCCTGATGGTGAGAGTTCAGGCTTGGTGAGCGGAGCTCCCCCTTCAGACTATGGCCCTCCCTCCCGAGCAGCTCGGAGCTACTGAACTCCTTCCTGAGCTCTGGACGCCTGCTCAGAGGCCTCAAGTTTGGGGGAGATTACTTGGGGAAGAACAGAGAAGAGAGAGCTCCATGGTTGGAGGGAGTCAAGGATAGACCTGTGGGTGGTGAGAAGGAAGTATGGGGGTCCTTATCAGAGGGACTTGGTAAGAGAAGGGGGCGCTGAGGGCCCACAGCCTGAGCTCTCCTCCGTGATCCAGTAGCAGAGCCACCCACCTGCTCTAGACAATTCCACGTGTTCTCTGAAGCTGTTTCTTTGAGTGAGCACTTGCTGTACAAACACAGGGAGCTCCTCCACCAAATGACCGGTCTAACTCCTGAACACTGCCAGTGTCCCGGAGGCAGGGGAGGCTGAAGGCTCCTCTGGATGAAAGGACTCTGGAGAGACATGGCACCCGAGTGCAAGGCATGACCCTGGACTGGATCCTGAAGTGAGAAAAGTAAACGGCCAGAAAGGTCATCAGTGGGACGGGTGGCCATCTGGAGATGAACTGCTATCGGGCGGTAGTGATGACAGTGTCACATTCCCTGATTTGGTGTCTCTGTTGTGGTTCTAAAAAGAATATCCTCTCATGTTGAGGGGTAGAGGATCCTGTCACTATAACTTATTATCATGATTGTTATTACATATCAGAGAGAAATAAATGTAGTGAACATTAACCTGTTTGCTGTTATGCTTCTAGGCTTGCAGCTCCCCTGTAGGTTTGAAATTTTGCAGAAGAAAGCATTGCCTAGTTGAGCTCGAGCCTTCAAAGTGGCTTCCTCATGCCAGCCTGGGCTGGGAGGGGAGGGCTCTCTCTCTCTCTGGAGAGGACCTTCGTGGGGGTGAGAAAGGAGCTGGCTGTTTCTGGGCAGATGGCCACCTGCCTGGCCTGGGTCAGAGGTGAAAGTGGGACAGTCCCTGGGCCTGGGAGGCAGGGGGCCTGTGGGGACAGGCTTATTTTCCGTCCTCACCTTCCTGAACCCACATTTCCCCACAGGCTACTCGGGATGTGGTGCTGAGCCGGGCGCCGGAGCAGGAGCAGGACCGGGCGGTGAGCCTGCAGAACGCCGCCGCCATTTACGACCTCCTGAGCATCACGCTGGGCAGGAGGGGCCAGTATGTCATGCTCTCTGAGGTAAGGCCAGGCCATCCCAGCCGGGACTCGGGTGGTGTGCGGAGGAAACCAGATGGAGCCACCAGCTGTCCTCCTCCACCGTCCCTTCCCTGCCCCCACCCAGGGCGCAGCTCAGACCTGGGGAGGCCAGGCCTGGGACTATTCCTTCTCCAGTGCCGAGGGAGCTGCCCTTCACTGGCTGGGTGTTTTTTTGGTTTTACTAATGGTCTTATGTGTTTTTCTTTTGAAAGTAACACATAGCATTGTGCAGAGAGGCACAAGAAGAAAACTGCATCCCTCAGTTTCCCCCAGAGATGACACTGGGGTTTTGTGGCGTCCTCTCTTGGCCAGGTTCTAAACTGGGTAGACAGACACCCCCATTCTGCTGGGCAAACCCTGCTGGGACAGTGCTCGGTGGGCTGTGCCCACAGGGCGGCGCCTCTTTGGGGTGGGGGACTAGGGGTACTGAGTTTCCCCCTTTCTTCTGCCCTGCCCACAAGGCACACGGTACACATGTTTTTGAGATTTCACATGAAAGCTGAGATCAAGGTGGCTTTGGGGCCCTTGTCTCCTTGTGACGGGAATGAATTGCTGAGTAGTAGATTCTCGTTCCGTGTGTTTCGGAGGGCTCCTGAAAGGGGGGCCGTGCCACCCGCCAAGCCCCTGCTCACGCCAGGCTCCGCACGAGGTACCTTCTAAGATGATCCCCCGCTTTAATGTGGAAGGATAAGGGGTGTTCTCTGAAGTTTACCGCGAGGAGGGCGAGGCCCAGAGAGCTGGTTTCTGCCTGAGAAGGTGCAGGGAGTGCATGCTGAGGCAGCACGTGAACCCAGGCCGCTGAGCTCTTCCAGTGCGAGCTGTCTGGTCCTGTGCCCCACACCTGCCCCCCCCCACCTGACCGTGGCCACATGGGAATCCTGTCCTCACATACTGGCAGCCTCTGCCTCTAGCCCCTGGAACCACTTCTGCTGGGGACTGTCAGGTCTCACCAGGCATCCCCTGGTGTGGGCAGTGAGCAGTAGGTTTTCTCGGTGAGCAAACAGCAGGATGAAGAGGAGCCTTTACTTTCTGGCAACATCCTAACCACCGGCTTTGCAGTCGGCCTGCTCTGCCACTTCCAGGCCCTGTGACTGGCAAGTCATTCAGGCCCCAGCTTCCTCATCTGAGGAATGAGGTGACCCACCTCATTGGGGGTCCGGAGGAGTAGATGAGTTCAAATATGCAAACCGCTGAGAGCGGCACCATGCGCAATATTAACAAATGTCGGCTCTTACATTTTCATTGGATGTCTCCATTTTGAAAGCACTTTCACAAATCTCGTTTCGTTTGCTTTTCACTATCGCCCTGTGAGATCATTCACATGCTATGGAGGTGGGGGCTGAGGGTCAGAGAGGGTGAGAGATTTGTGCAGGATCACACAGCATGCCGGGCGCACGGACAGGTTTCCCCGAGAGTTCCTAACTAGAACCAAGGCTGGGCCTCCTGCAGCCCCCTGAGGGCGGCAATTTGGGCAGTGATTCCCCTGGAAGAGCTGGATGGGCTGGTGGTGGGGGTGTCCCGGGAGGGAGGTGCTGACCAGACGTCTCCCTGTCCCCAGTGCCTGGAGCGGGCCATGAAGTTCGCATGTGGAGAATTTCACCTGTGGTACCAAGTGGCACTCTCCATGGTTGCTTGCGGAAAGGTAAGGCCAGGGGTTGCCTATCCCTCTCAGGGACCTCTGCTCTCCTCTGGCCCCTCCCAGAGGCAGAGGATGGCAGGCAGGTGGGCGGGTGTGCAGAAATGTCGAGCAACTAGTTTTCATCTCCAGGAGAGTAAGGGCATGGGAGGGCACGCACAGACCCCTGTGTGTATCCAGTGTGCACACGTGAGTTATGAGTGTGTCAGGTGTGCAAGTATGCATCTGGGGGTGCTTTTCTCTGAGGACATGTTGCATGCATGGGGTACCAGGGCAGTTCCTCGGGTGAATTGATGGGTACAATGGCATGAGACAGGTGTGGGGAGTAGGTTCCAGCAAGGGGGACATTGTTTCATTTGGGTTGTAGGTGTTTCCCCCCGCCCCCCATCCCGAGCATGGAGTCAGGAAAGGACCTGCCCGTGAACCTGGAACTGACCATATCCCGGGTCGAAGGGCTGCATTTGCTCTCCACCCACCAAGCCCTGTTTTAACACCCCTCATTTTCCCTTGGATGAGAATCACACTTACATAAGCCTCTATTTTAAGTAGTGACATGATCGGAAAAGCTTTCCGGGGCTGGGTGCTGGGGCTCTTGGAACTGAGGATGCTTCGAAGGCAGGAAATAAGATGGCATGAGCTCGCAGATCATTCCAAGAGCTGTAAACACCCAGGGCCCTTTCATGAGGCTGAGGGAATTCCTTGCCCGCCCGCCCATCTGTGCCACCTGCCATTTCTAGCCCCGCAGCCATCTCCAGGGGGGGCCCTCCTAGGCTTGCCAGCTCCTCCATCACGAATGGAGGGTGTACAGGCTGGGTCCTGGCAGGGAGAGGGAAGGAGAGCAGGTGCTGTAGCCTGGCATGTGGGAAATACAGCCGAGAATCAAGTGGGGAGCCTTCCCTGCCCCTGCCCCGCCTGGCACTTGTCCTTTCAAACCTCCTCCCACTCCCCCATGAAGCCGTGGCATGCTGTGCCCTGGCTCCATGCTTAGCAGGATCTCGTCAGGGCTCATGGATAGATCAGCACAGAGATGGGGAAGCAGGAGCAGGGGATGGAGCATGCATGGAGCCTGGGCTGGCAGCTCATAGTGGCATGTGACAGCTTCTTCCTATCCCCAGGAAACAGAAAAAATGCCCCTAGTCTTGTAATAGTGAGCGTGGACCAGAAGGAGAGGCCCAGGCTACAGGGGTCCTCAGCCTTCTGTGAGTCACAGGCCCCTGTGAGATGCTAAGGAAAGCTGGGGACCCCTGCTCAGAAGAAAGTATCACACGCAGGAGTTGGCTCTTAATTTCTGCGGCTACCCCTGGAAGGCCCCAGGCTCAGGAGAAGGCGTCACGTTAGCCTGGGAGGGATGGGGCTTCCACTCCTGACTGAGAAGAACCAGGCTTGGAGGAGTCCACACACAGCCTGGCACATCCTGGGATCCAGGGAGCTGGTGTCCCGGCCTGGCTCCTTCACATGCCAGCAAGGTGCACAGGAAAAGGGACTCAAGATAGGGAGTGGGGTGATTGGTGTGTTCCTCACACAGGAGGCCGGAAACCCCGGGCTACACCCACCGCTGCACTGGGTACAGCAGGGGATTGTCCCAGAAGCACACTCTCCACCTCCCTCAGGAACCCTGCCCACCAGGTCCGTCGGCCTGGTTGGCCAGACCTCGCCGTTTCTAAGATCCTAAGGTTCGGTACCTGTGATTGTGCCCGAAAGGTCTTCTAGGAGGTGAGACTGGGCAGATATAAATACCTCTGGCACTCCAACCTGCAGGAAGAAAGGATGAGTTCCATGGCATGATTTAGGCCGCTCTTTCTTTTGGTCTCCTCAGCAAGCACATTGGCTGTGTTGCTAGGTAACCAGCATGACAAAAAGAAAAAGAAAGAAAGAAAAGAGCCGGCTGCTCTGACTGCGGAGTCCGCAGATGGCTCCTTAAATAGCAGCGTTCATGGTCTGTGCAGGGGTAGTTGTGAATTTGGAGGGTCAGGGTTAGAGAAGGCTGTGTTTTAAGGATGCAGAGGTCAGCAGCCAGCGAAGGAAGCCTGGAAGGGCCTTGAAGCTGGCTGGGGTTGTGGCCAGAAGGACCGGGCTGAGAGTGCTAGGAGCAGCATTCACAGGACAGGGTCTCGGAAGAGGCGGATGGCCTGGCAGCTCCTTCATGAGCCTCCTGCAGCCTCCCTTGCTCCAGCCCGCGCAGGGCACCCCGCACAATCTCCCAGCCTGTCGGAGCCCGTCATCTGCTAACACCCTCTCGTGCGTGGTCCTCATGTTTCCTGAGAGAGCAGCAGGGGATGGTGGTATTTGCTCTCCACAGCCTTCCTGACAGCTGAGAGCCAGGGCCTCTTCACCGTTCCCGCAGAGACTCCACTAACCCTTGTCCGGTGCTGGGCACAGAGCAGGCTATTAGCTGGGACATCTGGTGTTGGCCTAATAAGCCTGAGCCCAGGGAAATCTATCACATCTAGGCTGAGAAAAGCTTTTTCTTTAGCTACTGGCAAAAGGATGGGTAGTGCAAGGGAGGTGGGGGTCACAGGTCTGCATCGGCCAGCCCCTCACACCTTGCTGTGGCGGGGGGCGAGTCCCGGTTCCTCAGCATCACCTCTGGAGGTGCCGGGGAGGGAGATAGCTGATTATGGTGAGGAGCGCAGCCCACGGTAGGGCCCCGCATGTGGGAACTGTCGAAGTTACAGGCACGTATCCCTGCCTACCTGGGGCTCACACAGGAAGGGGAGGGTACACATGGGGTGGTGGGCAGCAAGGATCACTGCTGAGTTTCATGGAAAAGTACTGGACTCATTCAAAAGGTTCCAGCCTTGAGTGAGTATTTGTGGGAGGTAGGGGGACACAGAGGCGTCCTCTCTGGCCAAGGTAAGCACCGCAGAGACAGGGTAGGGCAGTGGGTACAAGCTAAGATCCAGACTATTCAAACCCCCAGGCAGCTTCCTGTGGGCACTGTGGCTTTGAACGAGCTGCTTAACTTCTCTGCATTTCTGTTACCTCACTGTGAATAGGGACATGGCACCTGCCTCATAGGAGGTTGTGAAAATTAAATGCCTTAATATTTATAAAGCACTGGGAACAGGGGTCAGCAGACTTTCTCTAAAGGGTCAGAGAGTTGCATGTTTGACTTTGCAGGCCGAACAGTTTCTATGGGAACCACTCAACTCTGCCTTAGCACCATGGAAGCAGCCACAGATAAGACGTATCTGAGTGGACACGGCTGAGTTCCAATATTTACTTACAGGAGCAGGCAGAGGGCCAGTCTGGCCCTCCGACTTACAGCTGTGCTCTGTCCATAGTAAGATCGAGATAAGTGCTGCCGGTGCTCTTCTCTTTGCTGTGATCAGTTACCGCCCTGCCTGGCTCTGGATGCCTTCCTCCTCTTGGCCCTCTGTCCACACTCGGCCACCCTCAGTGGGCCCAGTGTGACCCCGTCTCCATGGCTGAGTGCCTGGAGCCTGGGGGGATCCCCAGACCCCATCCTGGAGGTCCTCTCTGGCTCTGCCATCTTGGCTCCTCTCTGTGTCTGCCAGCCCTCACACTTCCACCCCACTCCCTACCCCCAGCCCTGCCTCCGCGTCCCTACATGGTTTTGGCCTGATCTCATCATCTCTTCACCCGGGAGCGGTGGACTCAGAGGTTTAAGAGAGCCCCTTTCCACCCTTCACGAATATGTAGTTCACATCTGAATTCCTTTTAAAGAGTTTCCACCTGTTGTCACCTTCACCACTGTCATCTGCCTCTGGGCAAGGGTCACAGCCTCTATTCTCCAGATGAGGTAACGGAGGCCCAGGAGGGACTTGCCTGCCCGTACTGCCTGGGCTCTTGCTGGGCCCTCTTCCTGGCCCTGAGGAGGAAAGGGGTGCAGAGCAAGGACTGGCAATTGGGGAACTCGCCCACTGTGCAGGAGGTGCCCAGTCAGTTGCCACCTAGGGCTGCGCGTGATGGCGTTGCCTGCTCTTTCTTCTGCAGTGGGCCTACGCTGTGTCATTACTACGGGAGTGTGTAAAGCTGCGGCCCTCCGACCCCACTGTGCCCCTGATGGCTGCCAAGGTCTGCATCGGGTCCCTGCACTGGGTAAGTGAGCTTTGAGGGCAGGGCAGTAGGGCCTAGGTCCTGGTGGCTTCCTGCAGGAGGATGGCAGCAGGTGGGCACAGGATGAGGACCTGTCCATCTTGTTGTATATGTGAGGGTGATATAAATGGCAAAGTATGGAGAGAGCTGGATGGGTCAGGGAGACTTCCTGGAGGAGGAGGCCTTGGACTAGGCTTAGAATTCTGGGAAAGATCCACACAGGCCAGTAGCAAGCCCTCTGTCACAGCTTGCTTTCCCCAGCCCCATGATTAGGAGGGGAACCTCTTGCTCCCCAAGTCTTTTTAGGGAGACTGCTGGCATCTTGCACTCCAAAGGGAGAGCAGCCTTGGGATGTGGGTGGCATGTGGTTGCTGGCAGAAAGGAGCCACCCAGGCTGAGCAGTGCAGCAGAGGATGGCGATACAAGCTGGAACACACAGAGAGGGTGGGCTCACCAACCTCTGGCTCATAGTCCTGCATATTCCTAGGGCTCCTGAGAAGGGCCTCAACCCCCTCACTGGGATGAAGCCCAAAATACCCACCTCACTGAGGTGGGCCGGGGGAGGGCATCTGCGCGCCCAAAGGCTGCCAGCTCTGAGGCGGCTGTGGTCCACCCAGCCAACGGCCGCCCTTGCCAGGAAGTCCTAAATTTAGGGCTTCCCGCAGTGGAGGAGCTGTTTCCCTCAGCAGCATAATTACAGTAATTATGTGCATTCAGATTACATGGTAATAAAATTAGGATCAAATCAGTCCAAATTGAAATCAGATGAGTTAGGAGCAAAGTAATCAATGACAACATAAATAGAAAAGCCCAAAAGGAAACTTAAACACGCAGACTTGTCATCAGAATTGGGGAGGAGGGTGAGTTGTTTAACCTCATCTGAGAGCATATTTGGGTGAGGGGGCAGGTTGGAGGCTGGGTTGAAATCCGGTGCAGGCCAGGGTGGGTCCTGTGGGGTCGGGGCGGTCCTGCGGCCTTCCCGGATCAAAACCTCAACTCTGCAGCTCCCTGAAGCCTCGCATGTACCTGCCTTGAGCGCTTAGCACCTCGAATGGTCATCATTGGTGTTTCTTGAGGGCAGGGCCTGTCTCTCCTCCTTCCTGAAACCCCAGCCCAGATTTGATGCCTGGTGCTCATTGGGTGAATCCTACTTGCTGATGAGCACCAGGCACAGGGCACCGGGTTCTGCCTCATATGGAACTTGCCTTCCCCATTAGACGGGGAGCTTCTTCACGCACCGTGTCCTGCCCCGTGAGCCCCTCTTCCCCATACAGAACCCTGCACATAGTAGGTGTTCACTAATTTCTTACAGAACGACGCCTGCCCCAGCTGGCCAGGAGGGCCAGGTGTGGGGATGTGCATCTGGTTCAGTGGTTCTCCCTGGCTCCCTGGGTTGCTGCTGGGCCGAGAGCAGGCTGCTGGTAGCTGAGGGCAGACTGTTCTCCAAGGAGGCCAGGGGAGAGGCAGCCCAGCACCCTCTGTTATCCAGGCTTCCAGCAGGAAAAGTGGGTCTGACTGCAGCACACAGAGGGGCGCCAGTGCTCAGGGCAGGGCATGGGTCCTGAAAGATGTCCGACCTCACCTCTGTCCCCTGCCTTCATAGCTGTGCTGACTCACATCAGTCCCCGGCAGGCCCAGCCGTTGCCCAGCCAAGCTCTGTTAGCAGGGGACAGAAATCCAGGGGTGGGCAGCTTGGCCCAGGTTGCAGGAAGGGAGGCTGAAACTGGGACATTTGAAAAACGGGTTGTGCTGGATGAAACCGGACTAGGTGGCCATGTGCCCAGAGGTGGAGCACCTGCTGTCCCCACGTCCTGTCCGTGTGCCAGAGCCAGTGTGGGACGTCCCAGGCTGGCCCTGGGTCCGGAGGTGGATAGGGAGAGGGCAGCAGAGGGATTGTTACATGCTGGTTGATAGGGCATTTGCAGGGGGGTGGGAGCAGCTGGGGCAGCTGTGGGACCAGGTGGGAGGCGTAGCCTGAAGCTCCCCTGGGTGACAGTCATGTGTGGCCTGCTTTGGCGTGGCCAGTGTCCTACCAGGGTCCACAGCCGTTACTTGGGGCAGAAGAAGAGGAGGGAAGTGTAAATATTTTTTAATATCCCTTCAAATGCAGTTATTTAGAATCCCTGTAATTTAAAACGTTGACTCTTTTCTAGGAGGATGGAGGTGGGCTAGTGCACCTGTGCAGTGTGCCTCGCACGGAAAGGGGAGGAGAGGAGGTTATGAAACAGGCAGGCCGTGCTCCTCCTTGGTGGTACTACTGTCTCTGGGCCTCTTCGCTTGAAGGGATTGTGTGGGTGGTAGAAAGAGTGCAGGCTTTGGAGGCAGAAAGGATGAGGTTCAAATCCCTGCCTGCCCACTTAGTGCTATGTGACTTTAGGGGAGTGATTCATCTTTGCTGTGCCTCGCCTGTAACCTGGAAACACCAGACTGAGGAGTGTCCCTGCTTAAGCACATTGCAGGTACCGGGTAAATGGCAGCTGTCCCCGAGACAGCCTTTTCAAAAGAGCAGGCTTTTGGAAGGGATGTGCTTTTATGTCTTTGCCTCCTTTTTCAGGTTCAGGGGTGGGCAGAGCCAGGGAGAGGGACGAAGTGTTGATGAGGCAGGGAAGAAAGAACAGCAGCTCTGCCGCCATTTGCTCGTGGGGATTAGGAAGAGTGCCTGCTCCTCCTCGGGGCACAAAAGTGCATTTTCAGTGGAGCAGATAACAACAGGTCCCGGGCCCCGTGGGATCGGCCGAAGGAGAGGCTGGAGGTGCTCTTTAAACAAGCTCTGCAGGCTCAGAAGCGACCTCTCCAGTTCCCAGGAAGGGAGGAGGAGGGTGAAGATCCCTAGGGACGACCTCTCCGGCCCACTGTGCGAGGAGGGAGGCAGCCCTGGCTGTGGGAGGCAGCCTGCGCTGAGCAGTATGTGCAGCCGAAGCCAGTCTTAGGTGAGGACCAAATTAGGACAACTGGAGAGATGCAGGAACTTGCAAAGCCACTTTTTCTACTTATGGAAAGCAAAAACCATGACATCCTCCAGTACATCTTTCCCCAGAGGGTCCGAGAGAAGAAAGAGGGAGAACCACAGAGGGCAGCTGTGAATCGGGCAGCTCAGAAAGAGCCAGACGTAGATCAGGAGACCTGGGTTGGAAACGCAGTTCTGCCACTTGCTAGCCAGGTGACCTTGGGTGGGTCCCCTAAGTTCCCTGTGCGTCAGAACCTTCAACTGTGAAACACCTGTCCCACCAGGTGGCTGCCATGCCAGGAAAGGTCAGGTGAGCACCAACTCGCTCTAGAATTGCAAGGGAGGCCAAAGACCTCCACCTGTGTTTTGTGCAAAATTACACGGCTGCCACAGGTAAAGGAGGCATTAAAAGCAGTGGGTCATTGGGAAGGGAATAATTAAAAAAATTTTTGAGGACCCCTCATCCTACAATATTTTATGAGACTGACACACTGCCCACTGCGCCAAGAGGGCCGCTAACCTACAAGTATTTCGATGAGTGTGGAGGGCCCAGTGCTGTGGCCTGAGTGGGTTTTGCAGAAGCAGGAACCACAGCTAGAGCTACATGCAGTTGCTTCTAAGGCCACAGGAAGAAGCATCTGGAGATCGGAAGGGACCAATGATGCTTGGTCCCTTCAAGATACGGCTAGGGTGGGCGTAGGTGGGCAGGTGCTTGGCAGCTCAACCCTAGTTGACACCCATTGCTGGGTTGTGAAATAGAACTGTTTAAAAAATGGAAACAGACTATTAGAGAAGAGGAGAGAAAAGATCCACATGTGCCCCACAGTGGGGGTGAGTGCTGGGACAAGGGGTAGGCAGTGGGTATGTGTGTGTGCGCCCTGGACCACCAGTTGGGGGCAGGGTTTGGGCAGCCTGGCACAGCGGACCGCCCAGGGCTATGGAGACCCAGCCTGCCCTCGCACAGTCACTCCTCTCCACTGACTAAGGGTCAGGCGGAGACAAAGGCAAGCAGTCCTGTTCCCCCTCTGGATTCAGGAGGGTCTTTGTGTCACTTCGTGATTTGTCGCTGCGATCATGTAGTACAGGGGAGGGATCTGGTCAGGTGGCACTTGTACATCTGTCAGGTTGAGACTAAAAATCCTGGAAGATTGAACTAATTCTAGGTATAAAATTACAACTAATAATGACGATTTATACTTATTCAGGCATTGCTCTGAGCACTCACCAAGTCCTGTGAGCAGCCCTATGAAGCAGACAATCACTATCCCCATTTCACAGAAGAGGGAACTGAGGCACAGCAAAATGGAGTGACCCAAGGTCACGCAGGAGATAGCCACACTGGGGTCTGAGCCCAGCAAGTCTGGCCCCAGAGTGCGGAGAGCTGTGCATGGGTGTGGGGCTGACCCTGGGCTGAGGCTGGATTATAGTCTTCGGGACAAAGGTGGAAAGGCCGCGTTCTCGAGGGCGTTAGGAGTCCCAACGCTTGTCTTAGATGAAGGGGAATTGTGCACGTGCTCTCTCTATATATATATATTTTTTTCTTTAAATACATATATTTTTGCCCTGGCTGGTGTAGCTCAGGGATTGAGCATGGGCTGTGGACCAAAGGGCTGCTGGTTAGATTCCCAGCCAGGTCGCACACCTGGGTTGCGGGCCAGGTCCCCAGTGGGAGTGGCAACCACACATTGATGTTTCTGTCCCTCTCTTTCTCCCTCCCTTCCTCTCTCTCTAAAAAAATAAAGAAAATATTTTTAAAAATACATATAGTTTGTTTTAAAATATATTTTATATTTAAAATACATATGCATTTGGGAGTTGTTTATCATTGTATACTGTCATACTTAATAGAACTGATTTTCTTTCTTTTCTTTATAATCACTGCATTGGCTCCACATGTAAAAAGCTGCTTTGTTTCTGGTAATGGAAATCAAAATAGTGTTGGCCACGTAGGGAGCTGGTGTGCTGAAGCCTTGTGAGTTTGATTTGAGACAAACACCATGCTTAGTGATCATTTTAAATGTGTGGACTTCAGGCTGGCAAGTAGTGGTGACGGAAGGCTGCTGGCCTGGGGGTCAGAGTGGACTACAAGCTGGACAAGCCAAGGATGTATGTTTTCATTTTTTTAAGCTCAAGAATGGTGAGCTCTATTTATCCAGAATGCCATGTGCTTAAACTGGGAGGTAACTTTCCCCTGCTTGCCAGTCATCACTGAGCCTTCCTCCCAGCACCCTCTCCGCGTGGGCTGCAGGAGGCAGAGGCTGCAGGAGGCAGGGGCTGCAGCTGGCCGAGGAGAAGGACATGGGGAGAGTGTTTACACTAGGAGTGCAGTAGGTTTCTGGATTCTTTTTATAACTTGTACTTGGAGGTTTATAAAAAAACCTGTTCCTTTTGCATGAGGCATAATGAGGCCCAAAGACTGTGCGATGATTCGCGTCCGCAATGGGATATGAGGAAGGAGAAAAGGCACTGTTTGCTCACTCACCCTTCCTGCGATGCCCGCTGCCCCACCCGCACCGTGAGGCCTCCTTGGACAACCCCAGCCACATGACGGCCCCTCTGTTAAAGTTCCCATGTCCCATGCCAGCCTCACACAGTGTAGCCTTAGTTAAGAGCCACCTTGTCCTGCGGGATCTCGCCCTCCTTCGTGTCGGCCCGCAGAGTCCCGTGAGAGCTCTCCAGGCATCCCGCGCCCTTGCCACTGGGCAGCCCAGCCGGGCCCAGCACAGAGTCTGGTGCACAGAGCTCTCTGTGGAGGTTTGTAGGGAGGAGCAGTTAGAGTTAGGGGGGCAACTCCACGCTGTGCAGATGAGGCTCTCTGGGGCCCAGACACTGAGTGACTTGCTGAAGGTCCCATGGCTCTCAGGTGCTGAGCCAGGATCAGAGCCACTGTCCAGCGGCCTATGCTTTCCTCCCAACCTGGCTCTGACTTCAGGCCCCTTTAGCCCTCCCGAGTCCTGCGGGGCCAGGAGCTCCCGAGATGGATCTCAGCATCTCCAGCTTGGGCCCTACCCAGCCAATCGGGGCTAGGCAGCAGGCAGCAGGCAGCTGTGGGGTTTCCTGAGCTGCTGCCACCCCTTGAACCCCAGCTCCTCGGCTCTGATGGTGTCAGAGGCCCAGCTCCCGACTCCCTCATTTTTTTTTAATGACCAGCCTGTCAACCTGGAGGTGCCCACCACTCTGGTCAGCACGTGTCAGGGCTGGTGGTTGGGCCCCGGAGGGACTCAGCCCCCCTCAGCTCTCTCTCTCTGGGCTGTCAGCTCCCCTCTCGGGCTCCGTTGGACTTTGGTTTTATTGTTTCCCTCTCTGTCCACTGACTGGGTCCTTGGCTCCATCAGCTTTCTTCCTACAGTTAGCTCACACAGCTACGCCCAGATGGTGGACACAGCTCAGCTCATGTGTCCACGCTGACCCGCTCTGTCTCAGCATCTCAACTGTGCACTCCAGAGAGAGAGAGGCCACTGTCCCCTCTACCCCCAGCTGTGACAAGACACACAGGGCTGCCCCTCTCCGAAGGGAGTGGGGCTGGGCCTAGGCAGGGACCCCGTGGGGCAGAGCACACTAGGTTGGCTAGAAGCCACCCTAGGTGTGACTCTGCTCCCTGGTTGGTTGACTTCATGGGCCTCTCCTGGGAGAAGACACCCACACAAGGGGGCTTGTGTGTGGCCTTGGGCCTTGGCAATGGTTTGTTAAGCCCCCTTCTTTGTTCTTGGTGACACAGACTTGGGTACACTGCCATGCCAAGCATGTGGGCAGTTAACATTCCTGGGCCTGCATGGGGGGAGGGGCATTTCTTAGAGGCCTGTGGGCTGTGAGTGGGCACGGCCAGGGCCCCCAGCTGTCCCCTGCCTCCCTGACTGGCCTGACTGCCGGGGTCACCGGGAGGGCTCAGGAGGCCTGCCTTGTGGATGTCCCTGTCTCTGTGTCACGTGTTGTATATGATGATGTGAGCGCACGTGACCTGTGCCAGTTGGTCCCTTTCCAACCGGAATAGGACTAAAACAGCCCCAGGCCTTTTTCCCCCACAGAATTTGGGTTCTCTGTGTCAGGGCGTGAGCTCACAGGCAGAGCAGAAGCGGCAGCCCGACCACTCTGCAGGGTGGGCAGTGACCCCCAGGCCAGTCCCAGGCCCCTGCCTGTACCTTCTGCCCCTGGCTTCCTTCTGCTGAGCAGGGACAGACCCAGGGACCTACAGGGGCCAGATGAGGAAAGGAGCTGGCACAGACTGGCCTGGTCCAGGGTCCATGCTCTCAGCAGGGCAAGCGATGGGAGGCGGCAGTCCCTGGGGCGAGGACGCTTTCTGTGAGAGACGTAGTGCCCTGCGGCCGTGAGTGCAGGCCCCTGGGGGGTGAAGAGGTCCTGGGAGGCACAGGTAGAGGCAGCAGCTTTGATCCTTCCACTCTGGCTGCGTGGCCTCAGACGCGCTGCCTGGCCTCTCTGGTCGTGCTGCACACACAGGGAACTGCAGTCCGGAGTGACCAGGGCTGGGCTGTGAGTGGGCTGCATGCAGAGGCCAGGGAAGCCCTCCCAGTAAACTGTGCCTCTCCTCTTCGCAGCTGGAGGAGGCCGAGCGCTTTGCCACCATGGTGATCAACCTTGGGGAGGAAGCTGGAGAGTTCCTCTCCAAGGGCTACCTTGCGCTGGGTCTCACCTACAGCCTGCAGGCCACCGACGGTGAGTGCCACCTCAGAACCTCTGCTTGGGGTGACCCTGGCCCCCCAGGCCTCTTGTTCCATCAGTGTCCACCTCCCCACACACCCTGTGGGCTCCTCTGGGGTAGGTGTGCACACACACGCCTCTCAGTCCCAGTCCCACTCTTGCCCAGACCTCACCACTCTCGGGGACGCCCTCTTTGTCCACCAGTTCTTCCCACCCTTCAAGGCCCAGCCCAGCTCCTGGCAGAGCCTGTGCCACCCTCAGCCCCTGAGACTCCGGGGGCCGCCAGCTATAATGGGCCGCCAGCCCTGACCCCGCATTCTACCTCATTCTGGTTCACCTGTAACCTCAGCACTGCTGTGATCTTCTGGGGTCTTTGGAATCCTCCTCTACACGTGGTGTAGAGCTGGGTACCCAGCAGGCATTTAATAAATGCTTGTGCTTGGTGGAGGGGCTTCACTCCTGCTACCCAGAGCCTAGCATTCTCTCCCCAGTCCTGCCAGCTCATCTGTGTGGCCCCCACGGGTCAGGCAGCCACCTACTTCTGTCTCCTTGGAGCTTGAGGGGAAGGGGGTGACAGCCCCCCTAGACTAAACTTGGGATAGGCATTGGCCTCTGAAAGTACAACAGAGGTTACTGGAGTGGCAGGGCGTGGGAGGGGTGGAAATCTAGAGGGAGGGAGGGGCGGAAATCTAGAGGGAGGGAGGGGCGTTAGCGTTCAGTGAGTGTGGACTTTCTATTGGGGGTAATGAGAGTTCTGGAGGTGGATGGTGGTGATGGTTACACAACATTGTGAACGGACTTACTGTCACTGAATCGTACACTTAAAATTTGTTAAAAATGGTTAAAAAAGAAGCAGGGGCCTTATAGGTCAGGAAGCCCAGGGAGGCATGTGGCCGGGATGGAAGTGGGAACCTTTTTCTCCAGGCTCAGGCCTTGAGAGGGTCAGGTTGGCCCAGGTGGCGGAAACGACAGTGGAGGGGAAGGGCCCAGTGCGTGAGAACCCCGCCTGGAGGCTGGGGGGCAGGTGGACACCACACACCTTCCCTCCGCAACCGGAGCAGTGGGCGCGGCATCAGTTTGGAGCTGCTTGAGCACCAGTGTCTGCCAACGGCCCGGCGGGGCCTCTCTGCGCAGAGCCTGTGCGCCCTGGCGTGGGACAGGGTGGGGCCGGCACCCCCAGCGCCCCTCATAGCTGTCTGCCCCGTCTCCTCAGCCACTCTGAAGAGCAAGCAGGACGAGCTGCACCGGAAAGCACTGCAGACACTGGAGAGGTGAGGTGCCCGAATGGGGTGGAGACACAGGTGGTCAGTACACAGAGGACCCTCTGGTGTGGCGGGACAAAGGTCTCTGTCCCCCTGTCATTGGCCAGGAACCGAGGCTCTGAGAGCTCACACATGAAGTGGGGCAGGCCTTTGTGGTTGGGTGAGGGGTTGAGTCTTTTAATACCGGTGGACCATCCCCAACCCAGGCTCAGCCCCAGCCCTCTTGAGTCATGGCTCCAAAATGGGAATAATAACCCATGAGTGTTGTGATAAATACCTGAGGTGAATTAGGAAAAGCACCTTGCAGAGTACCCTACCTATAGCAGAAGCTCAAACATTCAGGGGCTGTGAGGAGCCCCCACCCATAGTGCCCCCAGAGATCTGCTGGCAGCCCAGGGTCCAGAGGTAGTAGGGGTGGGAGAGGGGGAAGCAGAGAAGCCCTTCCCCCAGCATCGGCCCTCCCTCCCTCAGACCCACACTGGCTGAGCACTGTCTCCACCGCAGCCCTGAGCCCCGCCCCCCAGCATCGCTCCCCACTCCTTCCTCAACCCGATGTGTCTTGTCCCCCATACCTTCATCCCCTCGCACGGATGTGGAAGCTGCTGGCAGGGGCCTGCCCCAGACTACTAGTGCCGGCCTCCTCGGAACATGCAGCACATCCGGCTCCCTTCTGAGGCAGAAAGGTCGGACAGTCCCATCCTGTGCAGCCAGGATAGGGGGGCATTTCCTTCTGTCCCCTGCCATCTCTTCACTCCTGTGGCTTCTTGCCCAGTGAGGCCATTCCCAGCCCCTCCACCTTCAGGAAGGTGCTCCCTTCTGTCTGGTGGTGGAGAGGGCAGCTCCAGGCTCTGCACAAGGCCACAGCAGGGCCACAGCCAGGCCAACAGCTGCCCAGAGATGACAGGCTTCCCCCACCCTTAGTCTTCCCCTCCCAGGCAACAGGCAACCCACCCCCACTCAGCCAGAGCCAGCCCTCTAAGAGCCTACTGCCCCCACTGCTGGCTTTGTGCCCAAGCCATGACCTCCTGGCTGGGCCCTGTTCTAAGTGGGGCCAGGCAGAATCCCCAGCAATTCACACTGCAGCATGCTGGGTGCTGGAGGCCCCTGGCAGACACTGGTCGCTCAGCCCCTGGCGACTTACTTGCTGTCCCTTTCTCCATACAGAGCCCAGCAGCTGGCGCCTGGCGACCCCCAGGTCATCCTCTATGTCTCCCTGCAGCTGGCCCTCGTCCGACAGGTGAGTCCTAACAGTCTCTAACCCCCAGGTCTCTGGCACCACTGCTTTTACCAGCTGTGCCACCCTTTGGAAGTGATCTGACCTCTGTGAGCCTCTATTTCCTTACCTATTACATGAGCACCTTCAAACTCCTCCTCAGACGACTCAGTAGGATCAAGTCGGATAATAGGGTACAGCTTCTGACCCGGGGCAGGCACACAGCAGGCAGATAATTCTCTGCCCTCACTCCCCCTGGAATGGGTCAGACTCGTGAGAGGTTGACAAGAGGTCACAATAAGCGTTCATCGCTGTCCTCACCTACTGCCGAGCTTTCTCCATGGATCAGACAGCCAAGTGCTTTTCCCTGACTCTGTGGATACCACTCAGGCCTGGCCTCTGGGGCCTGACTGGGGGACCTCCCACCTGCTGACCCCCTTCGCTCTACGGGGACCACCACCACCACCACCCATGGCTCTCCAGGCTGGCCCGCCTTCCTTCCCCACGTTGGTCCCGAGAGTGAGACCAGACAGTCACCCGCCCAGATGATTCTCTTTCAGGAAAGAGCTAGAGCTTCGTCCCAGGCCCTTGCATCGCTGACCCACATGTGTGCCTGGGTCCTCAGTGCTCTGTGCCTCACCCGGCCTTGGAAGCAGGACCTCTTGGTGGCCTTGGCCCAGTGAGCGTGGGCTCCGGACTGCTTGGGGACAGCAGGCAAGGCTTGACTCCTGCAGCACAGCCCTCACCTGCACCGACAGGGACACAGCAGGACTCCACATTGTTGGAGAGACGCCAGCAGAGCCCCATCTGCTCGCGGTCAGGCAACGAGCAGTGCTGGCTAACGTGGGTGCTGTTGCACCCATCCCACCAGCCTGGGTGAGCCCTGCATCTGGTGAGGAGGCCCGGCCCCATGTTATACCTGAGGACCTCAGGCTCTCCTGAGCCCAGTCACTGGGCACTGGGCACTGGGCACTGGCTGGGCCAGCCCTGAACCCAGGCGTCTAACCCAGAGCCCATCTGCCCCAGTTAAGAAACCCCCAGTGTCTTGTTTGGAGATTGGGCACTTGGGGCTGTATCCTCTGGCCCTGGGGCTGGTCTCACTGGCCCCCGTCGCTGGCCTCACCCCCGTTGGCTCGCTGAGCTGTCTCTCTGCTCATCAGGTCACTGTTTGCTCTGTCTCCCCTCAACGCCGCAGCGGCCTGGCTTCCCCTCACTGCACCCTGGCCATCATTGCTGGGACCCTTCCCTCTCATGTCCCCGTGCCCCTGTCTGCGGTGACCTGAATCGTCACTTGTCCTTACCCTATTTCTGAGTCACTCTGTCCCCCTCTCTGGACCTTTCTGTCTCAGCCATTTCTCTCCAGCAGCCTGCCCCTCCCCCCAGCTCCCTTGCCCCTCCCCCTCCTCTAGGCTGCCTCTGACTGTCCCAGCCCCTCACCCACTGTGCCCACGGCTCCTGACTTCCAGGTCCGGGTGAGGCCCTCGGCACCTTGCTGCCACTCTCTCCAGGAACATCAGTCTGCCCTGTTGCTTCCGGGAGCACGGACAGCAGGACACCTGAGACCACTTTATTTTTAGCCCTCTGTAAAAGAACCAGTACTTTCCTTGCCAAATTCATGATAAACCTTTGGTGATGCATTTTTTAATATCTTTAATTATTCAGCCACCTCTGATGAATGGCGTCTGTTGTCTCAGAGAGATGGCTGGGCCGGGCCAGTGGAACCTGGCACCCAGTTCTCTTGGGGACCCCACATCTTGGTAGTGTCAGGGGACCAAGGATACGTGAATGGGCTGTAAGCGGGAGCCTCACCTGCCTGGATCTCAGGCCCACTGGCCCATTCTGCCCCAACATGCATGGCTGCCCGAGCAGCGCAGGCTCTGAATCGGGATGCCCAGCTCAGGACGATGGGGTCCGCCCTGGAGAATCACCAGGGTAGTAGCAGCCTCGGGCAGACATAGACCTTAGCTTCTGCCTTTCCTTTCCTTGACCTTTCCACAAAGGGAGGTCCCCATGGGAAGACTCGGGGCCTGGCACTGCCCACAGCCTGTACAGAGGCCGTGTGGAGACCAGACAGGGACCAGGCCCACCAGGACCCAAGACCCCGGCTGGCCAGTGCCATAGGCCCCTCAGGGAGTGTGGTAGGGGTCGGCTATAGTGTCTGAGGTTTTATAAGAAGCGAATCTTTCTAAAAAGGCTCACGAGGCTCCTGGGAGGGTTGGACAGTCACACAAGTTGATATAAGTGGCAGACGTGAGAGCATGAGACAGCACGTCTCTCAGGACCAGAAGGAAGAATCCTACCTGGTCATTAACTGCCAGGTGTTGAGGGCTTGAAGAAGGAAACACATTTCAAACATGCGTGGTACTCTGTGGAGCATTTATTTGTCCACGTCCCCTCAGCCACTGTATGGCTGTTCTCATTTTGCAGCGTAAGAGCTGCATCTCAGAGGGGTGAAGCCCTGGGCCTAGGAGCGCCAGCTAGAACCTGGCAGAGCTGGAATCTATGACCCCATCTGACCCCTGAGTGGCTCTTGCCGCTGTGAACCTCTGAGGAAGAGGCACATTTATTTGTCGGCCCCTGTCACTATGTGGGCCAGCTCAGAGAAGAGGGCCTGGCCACCTCTGGGTCTATAGCTAGTGGCCTGGTGGCCTCCCCTTACGACCCTCAGTCCTCCGGCTTAGGAAGTGCTTCCCAGCGGCTACCAGGTCTTCTGCGCTGCACCGCACACCTGCGCCTCTCCACTAACCAGTGGGGACAGCAGAGGCTTCCTGGGCCTGGCTTGGGGCAGCAGATCCCTCTTGCCATGTGACTTAGGGGCATGTGTTCTCACCAGAGCCCCAGCCTCTCCCCCAGTGCCTGGGGTCTCACTTGAGTCTCGTATCCCCTTGATGGCACCTGGCACCAAAGTCCTGGAGCGGGGTGTGGGCCTTGGGGAAGGTCACTGAGCTGGCGGTTTTCTCTGGCAGATCTCCAGCGCCATGGAGCAGCTGCAGGAGGCCCTGAAGTTGTGCAGGGATGATGCCAACTCTCTCCACCTGCTGGCTCTCCTCTTCTCCGCCCAGAAGCACTACCAGCACGCCCTGGATGTCATCAACATGGCCATCTCGGAGTACCCCGAAAACTTCAAGTGAGTTCCCTGTCGACACTGCTGGGCTGGGGGCTGGCTGGGCACAATGCATGTGCACACACATACTGTGCCCTGCCACATAGCCAGCCAACGTACACTGATTGAGCACTCACTGCATGCACATTCCCCGGCTGGAGAGTCAAGGTGGGGTGAGGACCTGTAGGGTAGGAGAATGGCTCTGGCTCTCTGTGCCCAGGGGTGCCAGGTGGGCAGCAGTGAGTTCTGGGCCCCACCCGGAGGCCCCACCATGGCTGTGTGGGAACAGAAGGGGCCATGCTGGGACAAACATACTCAGGCTGCTTCCTCCCTGCCCTGGTTTCTGCACTGGAGCCTCCTGGGGACACGAACTTGTGTAACTCAGTCGTAACCCTGGAACAGCTCGCCAAGGGTGGATTCTAACACCAGCTAGGCTGGTGGGGCCCAAGGGAGCCATCCCCTGCCTCCAAGCAGGTCAGCGGGCAGTGTAGGGAAGGAGTTTTCTCCGTCCAGGGCGGTCCTGGCCTCTCCCTTCATCCTTAGCTCCTGCACACACACACCCCACCACCACTATTTGCAGCATCACCCAAGTGCACATCTTTGCACACTACACCTGGCCCAGGTGGTAGACTATGCCCTCCCGCCACCACCTGTACACAGAGGACCTGCTTTCACCCAGCGGGGACACTGGGAACAAGAGCCATGCTGGGCCAGCTGAGGCAGAGTGTGCTGCTCTGCAGGAGGGAACAAGGGGGAGGGCAGCTTGACTTCTGCCCTCCTCCCCTCAGGCAGGTGACGCTGGGTGTAACAGATGTTGTTTCTCTGAATCCTGTGATTCCAGGATAGGGGCCCTCAGCACCCCACCCCAACCGTGTCCAACCTTAGGGTCTGCAGGAGGGCTGTTTAGAACACCGGTGCTGCTGCAGACGGCAGAGAGAAGTGCAGTCCTGGCCACCCTGAGAGGGGGCTCACGCTGGCCGTGAAGCAGGTTCCCAAAGCATTAGGGGAAGTTGGTGGGTGCCACAGCTGGGCGAAGCAATGAGGAAAGCTGCAGTTTTCTCAGCCCAGGCAGGTTCCCTTTACGTGGGGAGCCCGGTGACCACCTCTGCTCATCCCTAGCCCACCAGCGACAGAGTGGAGCCCCTGGCCTCCTTGGGAGGACACCACCAGGGGCTTGGCAGTGGCAGTGTCCTAACCATAAACTTCCCGGTGTGCCTCACTGAAGAGGGAGCCCTGGTGGCTACAGCCTTGGGTGGGCATTCATGCTTCAGGTCGGCCTGCTCACCCGAGCTCAGGCCAAACCCCCACCCAAAGCACCCTGGCGAGCAGATGGGAGCAGAGCTGTCCTGATGGAAACAAAGGAAGGGGATTCCCACGCTGCCCACTCCGCCCCTCCTCCGGCCCCAGTCCCAGCCCCTGGCACCTTACTGTATGTTCTCTCTTCCTAACTTGTAGGCAGAGAGCTTTCTCCTGGCAGAGTCACCTCCCCTGGCCTGATGCAGGGAGGCTAATGCCACTTTTTGAAAGTCTGCTTAAAGACCATGCTCTTCGAGGCACAACAGGAGTGGGGTGTGTTCAGGATGGGGGTGGCCCTCTGGTTCTCCCCCAGCCCACTCCCAGTGCACCCATGGGAGATGCCTCCTGCCTCCTGTCAGCTTCCTCCATCCTCTCCAGCTCTTGGGCTGGGTGAGGAAGACGTCTTCTCCCCAGTCTTCCCTCCCTTACTGGCAGTGGATGCACCGCCCACCCCTTCCTTCGACCTCAGGCAGGGGCTCAGTTCTTCCCCAGGATGTGTCACTCACTGAAAGTATCTTCATGGGCAGGTGAGGGAGGTGGCCCTTGCCGTGAGGCTGGTGATGCCCTTGGGAGGCCCACGGGTGGGCATCTGGGCCTGACCTCTCAGATTGGCACTGCGCATGAGTTCAGGGAGAGGCTTTCAGCAGACCCTCAGAGGGAGCCTCACCCACGGAAGGAGAGAAGTCCGATGCAGACTGTGCTGTTAGTCAATCTGTGGGACAGCTGTGCCCCTCTGTGTGGGCTGTGTCAGCTGTGTCCCCACTTCTGCAAGCAGGAGCCTTCTCCAGGGGCGGCCTCCATCGTGGGAAAAGAGCTGCCCCATCCAGACACCGCAGAGCTATCAAGGGGGCCTCAGGGGCTGGGAACGTGGGGCTGGCAGTAGTAAGACCCTTTTGAGGTCTGAGCCTAAGGAAGGAGAGTGTTTGAGTGCCACCCCCAGAGGCCTCCTCAGGGTTCCTCTGTTCCGTTGTCACCTCAGGGGGGCCTGCCATGAAGCTTTTGGGGACCAGAGCATCCCCTCCCCTGTGGTGCCTCACTTTTGGAAGTCTGCACTTTGGGGTCGACAGGGTGCAGAAACTGTGACGGGTTCTTTGTCTCTGAGCCACCGTGTGCCCCTCACCTCAACCGTGAGGAGCTCCATCTCAGTCTGAACCAGCCCTAAAAGGCTACAAAACTCACTGGAAAACATACAGGGGCCTCTGGCCTCTGCAACTGTGAGAGAACACACTTCTGTTTCTTAGGCAGGAAAAAATCCATCTGAAAAAAAGTGGGGCAGGAAAACCCACCCACCACACGACTCTGGAATGAATGTGGAGTATGAGCGTGGCTTCTTGCACATAAGTCAATGCTGTTCCCCACAGATGAAACCCCGGAGCACAGACACCCGCGGATTAGCAGGAAATGTCACTGAGTCCATGACCGGTCAGGGATCACTGAAAAATGTCATTGCTCTTCAGTGGAAACTGCGTCCTGCTTCCCCAGCTGCTCCCTGCATTGGGAACACGCTGCGTGACTCTGGCTGTTGCCACGGCAGTTAATTAAATGACTGGCCCAGTAAATATCACTGCAGCGAAACAAAAAGATCAAACCCCCTTCACCCTGACTTCATCATTCCCAACAGCGTCCCTATACTCGGGGAGCACGTAAAGGCCCATGGTCTCGGCCTATCTGCCACTGAGCCCCTCCCTGCCGGCTGTCCCAGGTGGCTGAGGTCTTTTAGAGGCTCAGAGCCTGCCTTAGTGAAAAAAGAGGCGGGCAGGTCAGCGTCAGGGGCGGAGGAAGCCTGGCACCGGGGAGGGTGTCGCTGGCAACAATGGACCCCTTTCCACGTAAGCTTATCCCCTTGTGAGTCATGCCTGTCCCTTAACCATGTCCCCTCCAGCAGCATGCTCCTCCTTTCTGTGCCTTCGTTTTCTCATGTGCCAAGAGACTGACATCTGCCCTGCCTCCCTCTGCTTCCAAAGTCTGCCATGAGACGCAGGCAAGAGAAGGTCTTATAGTCGGTGTACAACCGTGGTGAGGGGCAGCAGTGGGGGGCAGGGGGTCTGGAGGTAGGCCCACAGACAGTGTAAGACTGTAACATGGGCCAGGCGATGGAGGGGGTGCCCTGTGGTGGGGGAGGGCATGGATGCTCTGCGAAAGGTTTTTAAGCTTTTTAGCTGCACAAGTGGCCACTCTTTCTACAAGTAGTCTCAAGACTCCAAAAGAAAAACCCAGCTTTCGTGGAGTTGAACTTTTGAAAATCTGCCTGAATTCAGGGATTAGAAAGCAAAGCAAGGAAGATCTTGATTTCCGTGCTGCAGAATGACCTTTAGTTAATGGAGTTCGGGTTTAAAAAGGCAGGAACGTGATGAGGCAGAGACTGATGTCCACAGGGACAGTGTGACCCTGGCACGGGGGGGAACCAGACACCCTGAGCAGCTTCCTGAAATCCTGAGGGCTTCTGACTAAGCCCTGGACACATGTGCTGGCCAGGCAGTCCTGGCTAGCCTGCAGGGGGCCTCACGGGGGCAGCAGCCACCCTGTTTGGGCCTGGTTGCAAGCCAGGCCTGGTGGAGGAATGTGAGAGGGCCCGTGCAAGCACAAGCATGGAGATACCTTTGCTAGTCTTTTCTGCTGGTCCCAGGTATGGAAAGCAGCTGGGAGGCCTAGAGGGGAGGGGCAGGAATATGGGGTCAAAGGGAACCGACTGCTGATAAGCTGGGTCCTGAAGCCCAGGGCTCCTTGGGGCTCTGGTTTTAGGTAACAGATTCCTTGTGCTTTAGTCAGGCCACTTGTAGTGAAGGTCGCCATGGTAACCAAACAACATTCGTGGGTTAATGATGGGAGCTTTCCAATAACCAGCCTGTCAGTCACTGCCCCCGCCCCAGGCCTGGCAGCCTGCCAGACGGGTTTTGAAAACCCAGGCCATAGGGCAGAGGAGCCAGCTGGCTTTCCCTGCCCAACTCCTCAGTGCCACGGCTGCCTCCACCCACCCCCGTGGGTCAGAGTAGGCCTTGCGGGAGTTTCTGCCCAGCCAAGCCCAGGTCCGGGGAGACTTGCAAGGGCCTGGGGGAAGGTGTGTCAGAGCCCCAGGGGGCAGTCCCCAGCACAGGAACAATGCAGCCCTCTGGACAAGCTGGAGCTCGCTGTGCACAAACAAATGGAACCATCAAAGCTGTCTCCCCAGGGAAACCTAGGCTGTTTTGGAAAATGTTTGAGCTGATAACTAGGTGTGGGCTGGGCCCGACCCCAGCCTTATCTGGTTAAGGCTACCGTGGGCCCCAAGGGCACCTCTCTGACTACCTGGCCTGCCTCGCCTTTTGCTCAGGTGACATGTGACATGGCAGAAGATCAGGGTCCTGGAGCTCCTGTTAACATTTCTGACTTAAGCTCAGTGTTTATTGGATGGATCTTATTAGGGACTCGCAGTAGATCAAACGGATGCTTGAAATACCAACCTTCCAGTGAGTGGGCTGGAATCAAAGGTATTAGCACAAACCTAGTTTATCACTGCGCCGCATTCGTTAAGCATGTTTGGCTGCTATGGCCCCCTGAGGACAAGAGCCAGGGCTTAAACTCGCAGGCCTTGCGGTTGAGGGAAGTGTTAAGCCCAGCATAATCACTGGCACTGTGCTCTCTTCCCCAAAGGTCAGTTCCTCGTTGCTAAGCTGCTGTGACATTCAGCATTTCCCTCCATTGGTTGCTCCCTGCGGCCTCCCGTGATCTCACTCTGCGTGATGCTGTAGTCACACACAGCCCTCAGTCTCTCCCCTAGTGGTCTGCTTACACCCAGACCAGGAGGATAAATGAACTTTTGTTTTTCGTTCAGGGATGAGAGGAAGGAAAAGAGAGAGTTATCAGCAGATTCTTCTAAAAGGAACTCTTCGTTTGTTTTAAAGTGGCTTTAGCCCTTTGCCTCCTGACCCCTTGATCCCTCTGTCCCCATCCTGTGTTGCGGGCAGGCACCGGGAGAGGGGCACGCCATTCTCTAGCAGGAGTGGCCCAGCCCCTGAAGAGAGAGGGCGAGGGGCATTCGTGCCCGTAGAGCCCTGCTGGCTTCCCTTCTGCTGTGAGTGGTCGTCAGGCCCCGAGGGGCTGCTCACTGGCAGAGATAAACCAGGACCAAGGAGTTTGCTTCTTGGTGTCTATACCTGGCCAGCAGCCTACCTTTATTCCTCCACCCCTGAATGGTTATGGAATGGCTCTGTGTGATTTGCGTTCTTACCCTTCAAGATCGTGAATTTGTGTTTGGAGAGGCATCTGGAGGTAACCAGAATCTGGCCTGCAGCTGAGGGAAGTGGGCCTGGAGGAAGGGCCACTCCCCAGTGAGCCCGGAGAAGAGGGCCTGGCCACGCAGCCAACCACAAGGCGTGCACTGGGTGGGGGCTGTCCTCCAGGTGGGGCAAGCCCTTTGAAGTAGGGATGGGCTAACTTCAGTGCACACAGCTTACACGCTGTTGATTTTTAAAGCTTCTAAGTTAGGTCACATTAGATGAATTTATTAATAGGTAGAAGATCAGCAGGAGCCTTAAAACATTAGGGGACATGGGACAGTGTAACCCTCCAGGAAAAATCACTGGTTTGCAGGGCTAGGAAGAGCTGCCGTGAGGGTCCCTTTCACATTGGGAGTCAGTCCGTGGGAGGTAATATAGAGCTGGGCCTGAGCAAGGCCTTTTCCTGCTCCTGTTGAAGCTTTAACATGATGCCCTCTGAGGGCGCCGTGTGAGGTTTTAATCAGTAAATGTCCCTGGAGTCTTTCCCGGAGGTCTGGAATCCAAAGGAGTCGGGAAGACCTGTGTCCTTCACTGATTCCTGGCATTCCTGGCCAGGGTCTGAGCCACTCTGAGTGCCCTATGAGCACAACCAGAGTCTGGGTGGGGGGAAGAGGCTGGGGCTGGTTGGCTCCCACTCAGGGAGCTGCTCCCCTCCTCTTTCTGCCCCCATCTTGTCCTGGAGGGAGGGGTCTCTCCGTGGTCAGGCTGGCCTCTCCCCGCCCAGCTCTGGACCTCTGTCCCACCAGTCCAGCCCTCCAGGGTGCCCTCCTCCCCTTACTTTGCTTCTAAGTCCCACCCGTTCTGAGGCTGCCCTCGGCTCCACTTGGCCTTGAAGTCCATGCACGTTCCTCAGAGCTGAGCCACTCAACTGAGTACTTGGTTCTCCTGTTCTGTTTCCTAATTGTCTCAGATGTGTTGTTTGAGCTCCCCCTGGGTTTGGAAGCACCTCTGGGGCAGGAGCTGCGACGTGCCCTCTGCCTCCCCCTCCTCCTGTGGAGTGCCCACAGCCAGGCACTCGGTGCCCAAGCAGGCCCTCGGAGGGGTAGACCACGAAGGCAGGGCCCCTGGGGATGTTGGTGTCCTACAGCCCTCAGCGTGCTCACCCCCCTTACCCTGTTGTCGTTTGGGTTTGATTTATGTTTTAGTTTTTATAACGCTCATACTTCAAAGGGGAACAAACGAATGGGAAAGCTAGGTGATACCTCCAGGTGGCGGAGCTGGGGGACAGGGTCCACATCAGTGGGTGGGCTGAATGACCCCGGGCTGCTGGAACCCACAAGCTCAGTCATAGTGAGACAGCAGCCCACCAGTGCCTGCTCTGTGCCGGGCACTACCCTCAGCACGTTGCCTACATTTCCTCACTGAACCCCCCTCAGCAGCCCTAGGAGGTGAGGGGACACCATCATTCCCTCTTCACTGATAAGGAAACGGAGACGTGGAGGACATAAGTAAGCAACTGGACATAACAGCAGCAAGGTAGGGAAACAGGAATGACAGGGCAAATGTGGATCAGGCCCCTTACGAAGTACCAGTCCCCTGCTAGGCCTTTATGCACACTGTTCCCACATAAGAACCCCCAAGGCATATAGATACCGCTGTTTCCATTTTATAGGTACGAAACTGAGCTCGGAAAAATTACATGACTTGTCCAGAATCACATGCCTGGAAGAAGGGAAGTTGGGATTTGAACTTGGCCATCAAATGTGGACCCTGCTTTTCACCCCCTTGAGTTGGGCCTGGGGCGGCCTGAGATGGGGCCCACTTCCTGCAGAACCCCACGCGGTGGGCAGGCTTGGCTTCCTGGCCGAGGAGTTAGACTTTCCAGAGGCATGGTTGCCTGACTCAGAGAATAGCCTGCTTTCTCACTCAATTATGTGTTTTCTATAAAAATAGAACGCTTCATTAAAACAGCACAGTGCAGCCATCAGCTGGAATTACAAATTACTGTCCTTTAAAGAGATAATGCCTCCTTTTGTGCTTTTGCCACACCTGCTGCCACCCCTCCCAGGGTGGAGGGCTCCCATGATGGCCAGGAGCCAGAGGGCTCGGGCAGAGCTGCCCAGGGCCTGGCGGAGGGTGGGTGCATGGAGGGGGCCACGGAGAGGGGACAGCTCTGCAGGACGCCCTGCAGCTTCGCTTCCCTGGACGCCCACAGCTCTCCAGAGAGTCCTTGTGACCCAACCTCCCTCTCTGTGATCCAGCAAAGATCCACTGAGTGACATTAGGTCAGCTATGGGGGCGACAAAGAGAAGAAAGACGTGGTCCCTGCCAGATGGCAGCTGCCCTGTCTTGAGACCTGATGGTGCACCAGGACGGCCTTCTCGGGCTCCGTAGCCCATAGGTCTCCCACAGCCCTCCTGGGTGGTGCCGTTACTGTCCCTGCCTCACCCGGCAGGTGGAACTCAGAGAGGTAAAGGCACTTGCTAGGAAGCGGCAGAGCCTGGAAGTGTACCTGCTTCGTCTGACGCCAAAGTCCATGTTTCTGCACAATGTCCTCCTGTTTGACAAGCAGTGAGCCAGGGGCCAGAGGTGGCTCCCTCGGGTGCACAGCAGTTACTGTGTTCGAGTGTTTATTCTGCATGCTGAGTGCTTTTATAGTGAGCTGCTTTCCGGAACAGGAAAGTGAATGTGTGGACCCATTGTACTTGCCACCCACACAGCCCAGGTCCTTCCCTGTAGCCAGCTTTGTTCTGCCAACACCCCGTACCACCAAGAGGTGGGAGAAGGGACATAGGGATGAATGACGGGAGGCTTCTGGAAATGGGGGAATAGATTAGATGACCTCCGACCCCAAAACTGTGCTTGCTTAGCCAGGGCCATTGTCGCAAAAATATCCCCTATTCACAAAATAATTCTTTAAAAAAATAGAAACAGTTTTGGAAAGACTTGTGCTCATCCAGTTCTGAGGAAGCTCACCCTAAGATCCTCACATAGCTGTGGAAGGAAATATCTGTCTTTGTCTCAAATGGGAAGGCTCCAACCCTCAGTCCCTGTGACAGGTAACGAGCAGGCCGACACCGGTGCTGCCACAGGAATGTGGGCCAGGCAGCACCCGGGCAGGGAAGCGAGGAAGAGGAGGCAGATGCCAGGCCTACCCAAGCATTCCCCTGGGAACTTCCATCGGCAGCCCTGGCTGGAGCGATAGGGGAGGTTAGCCAGGCTGGTGACCTGTGGGGACATCCAGACACTGACCTCGCTGGTGTTTGTCTTCCCCCACGGGAGGGGGGCTAGCCCAGACACAGGCAGACGGACCTCGGGACTGGGATGCCTCACTGTTCAGCAGGGGCACCCTCCTGCCCACCCACAGTGCTGGACTGTGAGGGTGATTTTAGAGGTGAGGGGCCCTCACCTTGACTAGAGTGCCCTAGTAGATGAGGTGGCTGAGGTGCCCCCCTGGCTGTCAAGGCTTTAGTGGCGTTCTCAGGGAGGACATGAGCTCTCAAAAAGTGGGCTTGTGGCCACACTGGGCCTCCCTACCAGGACCGGGGCACTCAGGCCATGGAGAGCGCCAGGGCCCAGGGCTGTTCTCCCTGCAGCCCCAGCAGCCTCCGCCTGGGAGGGACAGAGTGCCTGCTGTGTTTACACTGACCCTCGCTCTTTCCCCTTCCCCAGAGAGAACACTCACTTTCACATCTGCCGTCAGAGGCAATGGCGTGGCGAGGGCATGTGGCCTTAAAAGACCTCGGTGTTTATTCCGCATGGGCTTGCATAGCTTAAAAAACAGGAAAGTGCTCGCAAGAGGGGGTCACAGCCAAGGTTGCCGTGGCTCTGTCCATCCCTCTATCTTCTCCCTTTCTCCTGCCAGTCTGGGGTCCCGGGAGCCACGAGGGGGACCACCTGTCTTGCCAAACAGGCCATGAAGCTCAGGGACTTTCTGAGAGCCCTCAGAGGCACCTGGCCTGGACACTGCTTTTCCAAGGTTGCCAGGTCTGCAGTTTCAAAGCAGGAGTCCCTTCCCCAAGCCTTGGGCGGGCCTGTGCATGAGGACTAAATGCAGCTCAGCTGCTGCTTGGAGTTCATCTGTGGGATCCCTGGGCAGACGGGGCAGGGGACCTTGCTCCGATTTCACAGGTCTGGAACCTGTGACATGCCCAGCTGGGCAGCCCCAGAGCTGCGACTTTGGCGTGGATTTCTCACTCCCGGGCCAGTGCCTGTCCACTCTGAGTCAGGTCACAGTGCGGGGGCTAAGGACAGCCACGTGACCATTCCTGTCCTGGAATGGCTTTGGTCAGTGTGTGAGTGGGCTGCTAGATTCCAGTGTCGCAGGCCTTCCTGTCTGAGACTCTTCCCGGTGGTTCTGTTGGCTCTGCCTGGGGGCTGCCCTGTGGGATGCAGACTCCCAGTAACAGGCAGCCGGGCGTCCTCACATCACGCCCAGAGCTCCCTGCTCTCCCCAGGCCCTGTGCGACTTTGCTCCTGAGCAGCCTAACATGGAATCGGCCGGCACATTTGCTTGCTGGCTGCGTGAGTCCAGCTCACAGCAGCTACGAAGCAGCGAGTGACCAGATTCCTCTCCTACCTTCCTAGCCAGGACCCAGCAGCGGGAAGTGGTGTCAGAAATCCACTCTGATTTAACACGGATTGTGAGGCCTAGGCCGTGGCCTGGTGGTTGTGGCGACACGCATTTTCACAGTCTGAAGCGAACGTCGTGTGCTCAGCTCTGGGCCAGGCGCTGGGGAAGCCGGGACACTGACGTGGAAGGAGACAGGGCCCTGTCTTCCAGGTGGGGGACCCACTGCAAGATGCAGGCCAAAATAAATGGTGGTTTTAACACCTGTAGGTAAGACTGGCCACATACTGTTTCCAGTGTCTGAATTTTAAAACGCTTGGTGTGAGTTCATCTTCATTATTAAACTCATAAGTCTGTGTAGTGAAATGCAATGTGTGTGTGTGTGTGTGTGTGTGTGTGTGTGTGTGTGTACATATACATAATGATTAAGTGCTAACTGCACACGATCCAGAACAGTCAGAGAAGGGCAGAGGTGGTCAGACTCGGAGGAGGAGGACTTGGAGCCGCTGCATTAAAACAGTAGGCTTTTAAAAGTTCTCAGAACCCTTCCTTCCAATGACAATTTAGGTTCATTCAAGTATATAAAACACACAGGCCAGGGGCTGGCTGGGTCGGAGGAGCTGGGCAGCCGGGCTTGCCCCTCGCGTTTCCCACCCCCCACTGCTAGCCGCTAGGGCGGCCCACCAGAGCTCCGCCAGCCTTCTCCAGCCGTTAGAAGAACTGAGCCGTCTTCCTGGCAGAGGAGATGGAGGGGCAGCCCTGAACTCTGACGGGCCCGGGGCGTCGAGGGTCCCCATCAGAAGAGCAGCAGAGTCGCTCCTTCAGAAGGAGCGGAGTTGTTTGCTGACCCTGATGCAAAAAGGGAGAGAGACTTCCACGATGAGTTAGAAGCACACCAGCCAGCACGTGTGCAGATGACCACATCCTGGCGTCGTGATGTAGGTCCTGGAGGGGGGTGTGTGCAGCCCCATGGGCACGCACAGTGCAGGGTGACACTGGCTGGGCCTGGGCGGACATTGGCGGGGGAAGGGCGAGTTCCAGCGAGGCGACATCATGAAACAGAGCATGGATGAATCTAGGATACTGTCCTGCGGTTCAGGGAGCTGCTAATACCCCTCTGAGCAGTGCACAGTCCCCAGGGTCACGCGGAAGGGTGACGGGAGTGGACAGTGGCACACACAGACATTGGATTGCTGTTATGGCCAGTAGGGACAGGGCTTTCTGTTGAGGAAGGTCTCACTGGCCTGACCGAACTGTGACACCAAGGAAATCACAGGAACCAATCTGGAGCCTCCCAGGATCTGGGAACAAAGGATCTGACCAGAGGGTGACTATTGGAGTGCTCGCCCCAGCCCAGAAAGGGATGCGGTTGGGCTGAGAAATTCTGTTCTGGGTCGCTCCTGCTGGTGCAGCATCAACCGTGTAGCTGCAAGGATAGCAGCTGTGTGGGTAGAAGTCACCCGAAGGCCAGCTCACTTCTGTCGAGGGCACGTGTTGGGCAGGTCTGCCACGCCCCTTCCTGGCTCTCGTCCTGGCTCTCGGGAATGCAGGGAATTGGACTGGCAGAGAGAAGGCTGCTGAAGAGGGGAGGGTCTGGGGAATGCTGCAGGGCTGCTCTGTCCGGAAGCCATCCTGGAACCAGCCCAGACCAGGGGCCCTGCTCAGGGGACTCTGCTGCCCGAGGGGAGGGCCACCTGGGAATGGACTTGAGTCTGGATGTTTCCTGCTTCCCCGGGCAGAGGCTTCCACTCCTCACCCATACCTGCTGCTCCGGCCACTGGTCGGCCCCCCACCCCCCCCCAAGCTTCTCCTCTTCTCCCCAACTCACAGCTGTATCCCACCTCACCCTCCTTTTAGTCAAATACCAGCAAGACCCCTCCTCTGTTTTTTCCTGGCACTGAGTATGATCCAAAGCACTCAGTTTTCTGGGCGAGTCGTCATTTGTAGCAGTAGTAGTTAGCTTGAAGGCAGAAACTGTCTTGCGCTTCATGTTCCTTAAAGCAGAGGCTCCTAGTGTTTCTGGAGTGCCGGCCCTTCGAGAATCTGGGAAAGGGGAGTAGGGGCAGCAGGACCAGTTCTCTTCAGTAGCTGCCCACCGGGGTGCTGTGGGGACCACAGTTTCTGCCCTTGGGACCTCGTAGGTCAGCAGGGCATCCTGAGAGTCTAGGAAGGCTTCCTGAGGGCGGTTGAGGTTTGAAGTTCATCATGAGGGAGAGATGGAAGTATAGAGAAGAGGCCACTCGGGGTAGGTGGTAGTGCCCTGTGGCAGGGGTACAAAAGGCATGTGGCATGTTTGGGGGAAAGTGAGGAAGAAAAATAATACTTGCCCAGACCCCAGACCCCTCCCTGAAAAGAGGACTGGGACAAATTCCACCCCCTGCGTTCTCGACCGACATGTCACAGTCAAAAAAACAAGGTGTGAGGCAGGGGAGAGAAATGGGGGCGGGGGGAAATGGGAACAACTATAATTGAACAACAATAAAGAAATGAAAAACAGAAAAGAAAGAAAAACAAAGTGTGAGAAGAAAGGAGCAGAGTGAGGCCATCAAAATCCTTCATGAGCCTGGAGGCCCAGGTCTCCGTGGAGCCCAGGGCCCTGAGTGTGGGAGAAGGTTGGAGGGGAAAGCTCCCAGATGGCCTGGCCCTGGCACACCCTTAGACCACAGGGATGCTTCCTGTCTAGATGTAGGACTCAGCTTCCATGAGGGCCTGTGTGCTGACCTCAAATGGGCTGGCAAAACCACTCAGCAGCAGTCAAGCTCAGGGTATGACAGTCGTGTGGATTTGCCCAACAGCATGCTGGGAATAGAAGGGCTCACTGCTCACCACCCAGTGAGAAGCAGGAGGCTCAGCCAGCCTGTCCCGGCTGCTGGCGGGTCTGTGTGGTAGTGGCGGTACCCGTGGTGGAGTACAGTATCTCCATACCCACTGGTACACGGCCACCGCCTTAAACCTCATGAGGGTCCCCAGATCTACCCAACAACTTGAAGTCTAAGTCCTGGCATAGCAGGTGTCCAGACCCCACCCGAGTCCTGGGGGGCCAGCCTTCTGAAGGTCTCTGCTGTGTCCTGGGCAGAGCGGGTAGCCATCTGCCTCTCCCGGAGCCCCACTTCCCAGTGAAACCAGCAGTTTCCCTCTCTTCCCAGCCCCACTGAGGGACACACCCCCACACCATTCTTACATCAGAGGTCTTTCGGTTTTCAGGCTGAGATTCTGGGTCTGCTCTCTCCCTTTGCACAGTAACTGTGTTCCTAAACGGTGACTGAATAGGACTTTATGTAGCTTCAACCCTATTGGATATATAAAGGGGCCAGGCTTTTTAGGAAGTTCATGAAGAATCCTTTGATAAAGTCAGACATGAGTGTCCTCATGGATCCAGGGTCAGGGAACAAGGTTTGCAATTCAATGGAGGTGATGCTGATTGAGCGGCTGTTGTGTGCCGGCAAGGTGGAAAGCAGAGTCTGCCCTTCGGTGACCTTTTACCAGTCCCTTGTTTAGCATCTTTCCTTGACTCAAAGATACTTTCTAGGTCTGTCCCTTACCCAGGGCCCCACGGGGGCGTGCTGACTGCTGCCACTCTCTCTCCTGCAGCCTGCTGTTCACCAAGGTGAAGCTGGAGCAGGTACTGAAAGGCCCAGAGGAAGCCCTCGTAACCTGCAGACAAATGCTGCGACTGTGGCAGACCCTGTACAACTTCTCCCAGCTGGGGTGAGTGGCTGTCATTATTGTCCCTTAGGTTGGCTAGAATGGACGGAGAGTGGTTGCCGGGGCAACCGCCCACTGCAGAGTGGCCACAGGCCTGGTGGATGGGGGGAGATGAGAATGTTTGAATGAGAATGGGGGCCTTACTGCTCCTGAAGCCTTTTACATCCTGGTCTAATTTTAACCGTGTGACCGTCCTCTGTGAAGCACGTAAAGAACCTATTTAGGATGTTGACGTTCAGGGCAGTAAGAGGGAAGAGAAGTCATTGTCGAGCATCTGAGCCAGGTGCTGGGCTTGCTTCTCTACCTTCCACATTAGCTGTGCATATCTTAGACATTATCGGATTTTATTCTCACCCCAGCGAGGAAACTGGGACTCAGGGAACTTATGTAATTTGCCCGAGCCACTTGCCTGCTAAATGGTCGTGCTGGGGCTTGAACCTGGGTCTCCTGAGTCCCAGCCTGTGGAGCATGACTCTTCTTTTTCCATTCAAAAGTCAAAAGAACACATGGAAGCAGAATTCTGGAAGGACTTCTCCTGTCTTCCCCATGCGCCCTGTCTCCTGCTGCAGTCCACAGCCTGGGCTCCGGGGTTTTCCTGGGCCAGAGCAGGGCACTCTTGTCCAGGCTGAATCTGCAGAAAGTCTTTGTTCAAACCCACTGGGATGCTAAGGTTCAACTTGTGAGCCCAAAGTGGAAAAGGGTGTCATGAGGGGCGGGGCCCTGCCTCTTCCTGGGTTTGGACCCCACCTCATCCTCTCGCCCAGCCCTCTGGGAGTGCTGGCCATCACCCCCCCAGGGCCTCAGGGGACCCCGTGCTAGTGGAGGCACTTGTATTTTCACTGGGACTCTGGGAGCACAGAAGGCTCCCACAGCCCCCAGAGGCAGGTCTCTAATGGTGAAATTTACAGAGGAGGTCCCAGGGTAATCCCATGGAGTAAAACCCTTGGGCAGGGTAGGATCAGCCTTCTCTTTGCAGGCCTCTGAGCCTGGAAAATTCCAGGGCAGAGCAGGACCAGTGGGTGAAAGCTGCCAGAAGAAGGCTCTGGGGTGAGGGACTTTTCAGAAAGGAAAAGGGGGGCCGCCTGACTGATGTGAGGGCGAGGGCCAGACTCTGGTGTTCGGATGCATCTCTCTCTGCAACTTACTGGCTGTGGTCACTTGGGCTGGTGCACACCCGGGTCCCCTGAACTGAGCGGCAGGCTGCCTGCTCCTTCAGTCCTTCCCTGCTCCGCAGCCTGGTCTCCAAGCTCACGGGGCCCAGCCGTGCTCCCCCTGGCCTGAAGAGTCCTGGGTCTACCGGGACAATGAGGTTGCCTTGGGGTCTTTTTAAGTCACCACTCACACTCTTCTGTGATCTGAGGGCCTGGCACTCCTTGGGGGAACCTTCAGGGTAGGGCAGGGCTCAGCCAGACCAGCTACCGGTAGACAAATGATTGGGCCCAGAGGTCTGGATCCAGGACTCTCCAGGCTTTCCCAAGAATAGGAAACATCCTTTCTCAACCTGGAGCCACAGAGCAGAAACTAGGTCTTGTAAAGTTTAGCTCGGGTCAGCTAAGGATCCACTGGAATCCGCAGCCCGAGGGTCTGGCCTGCCCTGCCCCACCTCCTGCTGTGCTCCCACTGGTCCACACTCTCCCCCGGGCCCTGCCCAGATGCCCCTCCTCTTGGCGCCTCCAGTCACGCTGTCTGCTCAGCCCTGTCCATCTGGGTCTTGCTGATTGCTCAACTTCGACTGTCTCTTCTCCCCATCTGGCTGTCAGATTCTTTAGGGCAAGAGCAGGTCCGTATACTGGCCTAGAACCAAGGGCAAAAGGTCCCTGAGGTGGGCTGTTTCTGGAGCCCTAGGGAGGGCCCCTTTAGGGGCTGGGAGGGTGGGTGGGCTGAGTAGCTGTGCTTGTGGAGCTGCTCCAAGCCCACACGTGCTGGGCGCCTGCCCACATTATCTCATGTGCTCCACACAACAGCCTCGTGAGAGCAACATTCTCACGCTCAGTTCAAGGTCAGACAGCTCATCTGGAGAACTTACCCTGAAAGGTGGCTTTGTCGAGGGTCACAGAGCTAAGAAGGGGTGGCCCCGTGGTTTTAACCCAGTGTCCAGCACCACACTCGGGTGCCTCCCGGGAAAGGGAAGAGAGTGGGCGAGAACAGGAACTGGCCCTGACACAGTGTGTTTTTGTGGGTGGTTTCCTCCAGGCCCGCAAAGAAGGCTGTGCATCCATAAGCCCACGTTCAGGCCCCTCTGAGCCTGGGTTAGGATGGCAAGGATTCCCCAGACTCCACATTCTTCATCGGACCATCATCTTGGTTCCCTTCTGCAGGGAGACGCACCTGTCCCCAGGCTGTGCTTGCCACCTCTCCTGCCCTTTCCACCTCTCCCCTCCTCTGAGCTTCCCTAGTCAGCAGGTTCAAGGGCCACAGGCATCCCTGGCAGTGGGCAGGAACAGCTGAAGGGCACAACAGGCTGAGCTGCCTTTCTGAGCTGGTGACTTCCCCATCTTCCCATTCTGAGAAATGAGGAACCTCCCTAGCAGTGTGGGAGCTGTGGGGACCTGGGGAATTGGGGCAGGGAGGAGACTGGGACCACCATGCTTATTTATCTGTCATGCCAGGGCCTCCTTTGACTCCTACGGGGCCACACTACCCTGGTGGCCAAGGTAGTGTGCCTGAGGCAGAGAATAACATCTGGCCTTCCTTCCTCAGGAAGTGGGGCCCTGCAGCTGGGGACACCTCTAGTGGCCTACAAGGCCCAGGCTTTCCTTAGAAGCCAGTCCTCAGCAGTGTTTTGTGTCTGTGAGGGCAATAAAAGGTAGAAAGACACCCCACCCCCCACGGTGGCCTGGGCCAGCTCCTGGCCAGAACTGGAGAGTGTCTGATTCTCGGCATCTGTGGTACAGGGCTGATGGAGAGCAGGGAAGGGAGGGCGGCCACTGTGAGTGGCAGGGGAGCCACAGGAGGCTTTCTAGACAGATGAGGGGCACTCGGGCTGGTTCTGTAGGTGGGGGTTTGGGCTGGATGGAGAAGGACAGCGCGAACATTCCTGGTGGCTGCAGCATTAGCAAACCTGTAGCTTTGGGAACGAAACGTGGTGGCATGGGGGGTAGTGATGAGACCGACGGCCGCACAGGCACAGAGCAGGCAGCATGTGCACGCATGTGTGAATGATGGTGAGTACCGCCATCAGCTGAGCTTCTGGGGTGAGCCGGATCCCAGCGCCTCAAGCCTGGGCCCTGACCTTTCCTGCTGCTCTGGTCGTCTCCATCCTTTCTCCTGGGCCCAGCTTTGGCTCTGATCCGGGGCCTGAACTCTCAGCCCTGGACCCTGCCTGATGGGAGGCTCCCTTGCTCTCCTATCAGCCCTCCGCTTCACTGGGGCCTGGCCCTCTCTTGACTTCCAGAGGCCTGGAGAAGGATGGCAGCCTTGGCGAGGGCCTCACACTGAAGAAGCAGAGTGGCATGCACCTGACTCTGCCCGATGCCCACGATGCAGACTCCGGTAAGGATGTGCCCTGTGGGCAGCTGTGCACGGGGCCCACAGCTCACTTTTTGGCCTGAGCACAAACGGGGAGAGTGACACCTTCCCACTGCTCCTTGTCGGCTGCCGCCCAAGGGCTTGTGCTAAGGAGCTGCCCTGCAGCGTCTTTCAGGGCCCAAGTGGCTCTAGGATGAGATGGCTGCTGGCTGGAGTAGGCAAGGGAGGGACCCCACGTCCTGGGTGGAGGTGAAGAGAGAGGGGACACTGAAGTTGAATGTCAGCGTAGAGCACAGAAACCATTTCCTCTGAGGCTGCACCTTCGGATCAAGGTCAGCCATTACAACATCCCTAGTGGATGGAATCAAGTCGGAAGGAATGAGCTGAGCTTAAATGTACAACTTGAAGCCCAAAGCTGACTTTCAACTGAGGACATGATTAAAGCAGAATACCTTCCTCTGAGACACGAGAAGAATTAGTCACAGGAACGTAAGTGTGAGGGAGGCGTATTTAGTGGCCTTGCTCATTTTCCCCACTTCTGTGGACATGAACCAAGTGGCACCTTCGTCATGAAGCCACGGCGTTGATTTCTGGTGCTGAGACCAGCACCCGACTTGAGAGGTGCGTCTGAGGGGTGCAGGGGGGCTGTGGGCCCGCTGACTCCAAGGAGGGCCTGGCGAAGGAGGGCATCGCGCCCTTGGGGTGAGAGGGAGGAACCTCGAACAAATGTTGGGTTCCCTGTGCGTTCGTCTTACCAACAGAACCCGCCCGTGGTGAGCTCTGAGGTCTCCCGAGTTTACTGGAGCCTGCATTGCCTCTGAGAGAGAAGTGCTCGCACTTCACCTGCTTGTGAATCATGAATGTCAGCGGTTCATGTATCACACACAGGGACCCACATCACCCAGAGCTGCCACCGGTGGTGGGGGTTCTCCAGGGGCCACAGGGTCTGACCTGAGCTGCTACCTACGGATCCTTCACAGCACGACCTCAAATGGGACCTTGTTGTGTAAGAAGCAATAACACGTATTTGTGAAAACAGAAAGCAAAAATAGCAAAAGGAAGAAAAGAAAAATCACCCATAATTTCACCACCCAGCCCTGAACATGTGGCCTTTCAGGCTTTTCCTGTGCGCATCTTTCTTTCTCGTAAGAACGTTGTCAACCCTTTTTCAGCCTGTGTTTTCCACCTGACTGTAGAATCTGCACATCTTTCCACACCGATGTCCATACGTGTGCGCACGGTTATATGAATGGCTGTGGAGTCTCGTATGATTATACCCTTACTTGTTTTTAATCAGTCCCTGTTGTTGGACATTCAGTCATTTCGGTCAATGTCAAAGTAACAGGCAGAAGAACTAGCACCTTTGCTGACATTTATGATTGCGTTCCTCGGTGACGGACTCCTAGGTGTGGGCTCACCACCCGATCGCCCCCTTGAAGCCCCTCTCCCCAGCCAAGGGTGAGGGGACCAGGCGGGCCCTTCCCGGCGGCTCTGCGGGCTGTTTGGCAGCCACCCTGCCCTGATTTGGTGTGCCCTGTGTCTCCCCGCGGGGCTGTGCAACCCTGCTCTTGAGGCCTGCAGTGTGCGGCACTGAGATTCTGCTGCTCAGCCCCTCCGCTCTCGCTTGCAGGCTCTCGGCGGGCATCGTCCATCGCAGCCTCCCGGCTGGAAGAGGCCATGTCGGAGCTGACCATGCCCAGCTCTGTTTTGAAGCAGGGCCCCATGCAGCTGTGGACCACGCTGGAACAGATCTGGCTCCAGGCTGGTGAGTGTCCCTGGCCTCAGTGACACCCACTCATGTCCCAACAGGCCCCCAGACTCCCAGAGCCGTGTCCTGTCCTAGAGAAGAGAGTATGGGGTGGTGGGGGTTCCTTGACAAAGCTCACGTGGGCTTCACTGCTCACAGAAGAGGCTGGCAATCAGGAGCCTGGAGCCCTAGTTCCAGCTGCTACTTCTTTGCTTGGCCCAGGAAAAGTCACTCAATCTGCCTGGTCACGGGTTTTCACTCGGCCAAATGGGGACAGTGCCTGTCTGCGTACCCAGGAGAGACCCTCTGGCAGCGAAGACAAATGTGAGAGGATGTGAGGAAAGGTCACGCGGATGAATAGTCTTAGTCTCAACAATTTCATCTCGCCCACCTCCTCCTGAGTAAAACTAGTTAAGGGCCAAGCCCTGAGAGCTTGCGGAATAGCTAGAGAAGAGCTAGGGAATGGCGGCCCCCAGGAAAGGGAGGTCTAGTGGTAGAGTCCACTGAAGGCAGGTGCTGGTAACGCTAGGGTTGTCACTTAGGACACAATCCCTCTTGATGGCTAATCGGCATTATTGCCACTATGGAGTCTGAGGGTCAGTTAGTGTGGGGCACAAAGGCAGCTCCAGAGTTGCAAAGACCTGGTCTCAAATGAGCTGATGTGGGCAAAGCAGTTAGCACAGTGTGGGGCACAGTGTGGGGCACATCGTAGGTGCTCAGCAAATGGCGTTTGACTTCTGCCCTGTCTACGGTGGTGGTGGGAGACACAGGCAGCATGGCACCACCCACAGTGACTGCCCTCGATGCTGGACTAAGGAATGCCAAGGATCGACTCGCTGGGGTGATCGAAAGTTTAATCAGGTGATGGTGGGAGAGGCAGGTTAGGGTGAAAAGAGAGAGTCAAGGCCATAGATGAGCCTGAGATGAAATGGCAGCAGCCGCAGAACGGAGAAGAAGGTAATAAAGTAAGAGGAATCCTAAAAATGCCCCAAGCCAGCATGCCTCCTTGTCTGAGATCTGCCCAAGCAAAGCTCCTCGGCATTTTTCCCATTATCTTCCTATCTGCCCCCTTTCTGCCGAGGAGCTGGAGCCAGTAGCTCCCGAGGGAAGATGGAGAAGAGACCCAAAGCAGACAATCAGTTCCTGGGACGTGTGAGGTTTGCAAGTTAGTGTTGGAATGTGCTTAGCTGAGAATCCAAGGTTTCCTGCTGCATGGAGCCCACATATGGACACATTAGTATGCAGGACGCCCCCGCTCTCCCCACCGCAGGCTCCGAATCTGGAGAAATAAAATTGGACCAGGATTCACAGAAAGGCTGGGCAGAGGAGCATTTTAATAATGCAAATATTGCCCCAGTTTCTGCATCAGGTCCCTCAGGATGCTGGGGATGGGTCCAGACTGTGCTCCACGGTCAGCTTCTTGCATTTGAAGCAGGAAAAAGGATGTTGAAAAATTCAGAGGACTGATAGACATGGTCTGCTTTAGGCAAATATTGCTCTGCTTCCTTCCAGGATATGGAGCTGTAACGGCTCTGGAGGGTGTGCTGGGGCTTCATCAACTTCAGGGACTGCAGCAGCACAGCAACCCACTCTGGAATTGTGTGTGGCCTGCTCTGGGGCTCCCAGGGCCTTTTGTTTTAGTGATGTGTCTTGTTTACAATACCATCGAATGAAAATATTTTTGCGTCTTCCCAGCCTGCTTGCATTTCACAGATATGCTACTGTATGTGAGGGGTGCCAGGATGTTCTGGTAACTCCAAGGAAGGTTAAAAATCACCCTGAAGCCGGTGATTAGACGGGGGAATGTTGGCATAAACACATGCCCCTCAGTAATTCGCGCATCAGCCTTTCTTTTCTAGACACTGTCCTAGACGTTCAGCCCGCAGAGAACTCTGGGAACACAGTCTGAGCACTCTGGATGTGGTGCCAGGGGAGGGCTGGATAGAGTGGCATTAGGAGACAGGTTTGGGTACGTGGGACCAATCCAGAATAACAGTAGCTTCTACAAGGGGGTGGAAGCTTCCTTCTCTCACCTGGGCTGACAGCTCTGCTCTCCTGGTCCAGGGACTCAGGTTCCTTCCATTTTGTTGGTTCTGCTCTCCCCTTGTCACTTTTTTTTTTTAAGATTTTACTTATTTATTTCTAGAGAGAGGGGAAGGGAGGGAGAAAGAGAGGGAGAGAAACTTCAATGTGCAGGAGAAACATCGATCAGTTGCCTCTCACATGCCCATCATCAGGAACCTGGCCCACAACCCAATGTGCCCTGACTGGGAATCGAACCAGTGACATTTTGGCTCACAGCCCAGCGCCCAATCCAATGAGTCACACCAGCCAGGGCTCCTGTTGTCCCTCTTATCCCAGTGATCCAACATGGCTCTCCACCACATTCACTTTCCAAGGCATAACTTGGAAGAGTGGGAGAGAGGACACCCCCTCCCTTAAGGACAGATCCTAGAGTTTATGCACATCACTTCCCCGTACCACCATTGGTCAGAACTTAGTCACATGACCACAGACCTAGCTGCAAAGGACTGTAGGAAATGTAATTATTCTGGGTGTCCATGTGCCCATTAAAAATCAGGGCATCTATCATTCTAGAAAGGGGAGTAGACTAGTGGGCAGCAGCCATAACCAGAAAGAGAAATAAGAGCGTGTCCTGGGTCTTCCATTCTGAGCATGGGGGAATTCTGCAGCAGTCAGCATCCCATGAGCCCTCTCCTCTCCCCTGGTCACCGTCATCTCCAGCAAGCATGAATGAGGGGCTGCCAGGAGCATATCACCAAGGCAATAACTTCTCCCTAACTACCGCCCTTCCCCACACCAGACCCAGGCTAAGAGTATTGGCATCAGTACCCCCACCCACCCACCTAACAATGCCACCAGCTGCAGCGACTCTGCAAGAAGGGGAAAATATTCTCCTTTATCATTTTGGAATGAGCTAATCCCCCTGGTTTGGTGCCAGATAACTGCATCCCAGTCTGTTCTGGCAGTAAGTTCCATCATTAACCCCTCTCTTAGACTGGGAAATGTGTGCTGCTTCTCCCAGCTCTTGTTGTCCTCACATCCCCTGTCCAAGGGTCCTTCTCTTTCCAGTCTGACTTGAGAAGCTTCACCGAGGGTTTCCACTTGAGAGATGAATTTCAGAAATGTTGCCTCTTTGGCAGCAGGTATGTGTGAGAATGGGTGAGGCATGGCCCCACAGATGCTTCAGGGTCCTGAGTATCTACAGGTGCTTCCAGTACAGCACGATGGCCCACCTCCCTCTCACTATTGCTCACACCTCGGAAAATGAGTGTGCTAGACAGAGGCAGATGGATGGAGGGAGAGGTCCCTTGCCTAGAATTCCAGGGGCTCACAGGTGGCCAAGGGCTCTCCCTGGGTTAGGGAAAGTTGGCCCAGGTCTCAGATCCCAAATGGTAAGTTCACACTGCCTGGGCACTGGTGCCCTGGCTCTTAAGGTGGCCCTGCATGTGGACACCACCCCAGCTGGCAGCTGGGCAACCTGGAGAACTGCAGTGGACCAGTCAGGGCTGTATCCAAAGGTCCTATTTACTATAAAATATAGTCGAGGAAGACACTGTCTTACCCTTGGCCCCACGTTGCCTTGTTCCTCCCCATTCCTTTCTTTATCTTCACTCTCCCCTCTTTCCCCAGTTCCCCCACCCCCCATCTCCCTCTTGCCTTCTGTGCCTTCTTTCCAAGTCCTCTCCTCCCTTGCTCCAGCGTTTTTCTTCTTCCCTCCTTTCTGCCTGTCATCCACTGCTTGCGGGGTCCTGCGTTAGTGAGAAGTGGTTCCCGGGACAGGAAGTGAGGGACCAGGCCCAAGCAGTCTTGATTCCCTTGTGGCAGAGGCAAATCGTGTCCCTCTCTGGGCCTCTGGGTAGAGTGTCTCAGACCAACCCCCAATTCCCTTAGATCTCTAATTCTCCAGGCCTTCTCCCCTCTGTGCACCCCACCCCCCATCTTCTCTTTCACCCCTCCCTCAACCACCCCCACCTTCTCCTTTATTCTTGGTGTCAGTATGTCCTGAGGGCCTGCTCCACAGGAGGGATGCTTATTTCCTATAGGAGCAGTTTTGGTGATGCCTCTGGAACTCAGGGCTAGCTAAGGTGGATTCTTTTTAGGGCCCAATGTTTAGATCTCTCCTGCCTTGGTGGCTCTGCCCTTTTAGCTGGTGGAGAGTCTCCATTTCCCCTGGGAAAGCCTCTAAAAGGCCTTGGGCGTGGCCCTAGGCCCTCCCTCCCCCAGCTCCTCAGCTCAGGACAGGCACAGGGTGAGGGCCTCCCTGCAGAGAGGCTGTGCAAATAGCCCTTGAAGAGTGAGTCTGTCCCCCGGCCTTAGGGGGGAGGCCTCAACGTTGGCCAGAATGGCAGGAAGACTGGCACCAGCTCTGGTGCAGGGTTAGAGCAGGATGCCTTAGAAAAAATAATAAAAGGACGGTCGCAAAGCTCCAGGGAACAGATGTTTTCCATTTGGAGTCTGCTGAGGGAAAGCAAAGAGGGGGCGGGTGGAGAGAGATGGAGGGAGGAGGAGAAAGAGCCAAGACAGGCAAGACAGGAGGTCTTGGACGGGCTGGGCGGGGGATTGCAGAAGTGAGAAAACTGGAGTAGGGAGAGGGAGTACGGAACTGAGAGAGGGTCGGAGAGGGCCCCCTGACGCCAAGGGGACAGCAAGGCCCCAGTTGCCTGGGATGGTAACCATGACTAAGAGACTCTGAAGAAAACCCAGTAACACTGAGTGCTCATCAGCCCCAGCCAGGGGAGCCCGGGAGGGGCATGGGCACCCTGAGGCGCTGGCAGCCAGGGCCTGGTGGTAGCAGACCAGGGCAGTGGGTGGGCACTGCACCATGCGGCTGTCTGTGTGGTAGAACAACTGCCTGGGGACACTGAGGCCAGAACGAAGGAGTACACTGCAGCCCCTAGACCTGTGAGCCTGACTGCAGGTCAGAGGCCCCGCCCTGGAAGCTGGGCCTGCCAGGAGCTGTCTGCGAGGCTGCGCCAGCAGCCCTCAGGACCTCACTTCTCCGACTCTGTTCTGTGTCATCTGGTTTCCTGCTTCACTGGTAACGAAGTCCATTGGAGCAACGCAGCCCTACCTATTTTTCAGGGCATATTTTCTGGTGTACGGCCAGCCCAAGGCCCGGGGCCCCAAAGAAGGAGGGAGGTGGGGATCCTGTCATCGAAATCCCTTGATGTCGGGGCACTGCAAGGAATCCCCAGGGGAAGGACCGAGGCAGCCTCCGGGGATGAAGCTCAGGAGACAGGGCAGCAAGTTGTAAACAGCTTAATGAGCTGTGCCAAGACCAGGTGGGCAGGTGGACCAGGCCCAGGGCGGGCCCGCTGGCTCGAGACCTGGGGCAGTGGAGGGCCTGGCCTCTGAGCCCAGCTGCTGGCGAGGGAGGAAGCCACTGTGGGAGCTGATGCAGGAAGGCCTCCCCACCCCCAGCACTCACACCACACACTTCCTTCTACTCCTCCCCTCTTCTTTGTGGCCCTGGGGACTTCTGCCAAAGGGGAGCCCAGCCCTCCAGGTTAGCCTGGTCTCCCTTCTCTCTGCTCATCCAAGTGCCCCTGTGCCTTCAGGCCTTAACTCCAATGCTGCCTCCCTCAGGAAGACTTCCCTGACCACATACACTGGCACAGCTAACCTGACCCCTTCTGAGTGACCAGAGCACTCAGAGTTGGCATCTGTCACTCCACTGCTCTGGGTCACTTCAGTAGTTTGGTGACTTCACTCTTTGTCCTCATGGGAGGGCCAGGCATGCCATCAGTGATCAATAGTTGCACACTGCACACTTAGTAATGAAGGCAGCCTGCTCAGAGCACCAGAAGGCCCCAGAAGGGAATACGACAGCAAAGCAGAGGAGAGCCCATGCGGAGAGAGCCAAAGTCCTGACCCCTGGGCCAACCCTGCCTGCAAGGCCCCAGGCTCAAAGCCTGCTCTTCCCAGACTCACCTCCCTGTGTTTTCTGTCTTGGGAATCTCCAGTCCAGGCTGGCTCAGGGAACAAGGGCCAGCACTTCTCTTTCTGGCCTTATCAGGGGAGCTTGGCTCCTCTGTGTTTAATTAATCCTCTGATCTCCCAAACTCATCTCCACTAGTGAAAAAAGTACCCTTGCTCAAAGAGCCCTCTGTAGTATTTTAGGATGTGGCGAGCTATTTGATTTTGCAACGAGCCTTAGGCAACATTCAGGCTGAGTGCTCGAGTGCTGTGTGCTACAGTCAAAGCCTTGGTTAGACCTCCTTCCGGCTTCTTGCCGGAGTGGGGAGATGTGATGCCTGAGCCTGGGTTTCCTCCTCTTTCTGGGAGCTTCCTGTGGGATGTCTCTTATGCAGCCCACCCCAGGCCTAATCCGAACTCATGTAACCTCAGCTCTCATCCTTTGTAAGGAACAGCTCTTGGCAAAGTCACAAGCCAGGCTCTGCTTGCCCTTCTGTGCTCCCATCTGTGCGCGGGCACCAGCCTAGGCGGGGCAGCTGAGCCGCGGGCTGCCATCAGAGGACGGCCCAGTGGCCCATGAGGCCAAGCTGCAACCCCAAAGAGCTGCGCTGCTAAAAGCACCTGCTGTGGGTGTGTGCATGCGGGAGGGTTTGAACTGCATTTATGTGGGCTGGCCGGGACTGGAGAAACTGGCCCGTTTTCCACTGATCTGGGGAGGAAGGCAAACCGGTTGTGGGGTGCATTGTACGTGTGTCCTCTGTTCTTCTCGGTGCTGCAGAAAGTCCTTTGGAGGGAGGCCGGGAGCTGCTAGGAGACCCAGCCCTGCCCTGCCCCTTCCCACTGAGGGGTGGGGTGAGGTCCTCCCTCCCTCAGCCTGGCTTGTTAGCGTGGGGCTTGTGAGAGCACCGCCGCCTCCCTCCCAGACTTGTGAGGATTAAATGAGAGAAGATGCTTCTCACAGTTGGGCCTTGGCCCACAGTCGGCTCTCAGTGGGTGCCGGCTGCTTGGGAGCTGTTACTAACACTCCTTGGCGGGCCTGGCTCTGCCCCTGCACAGGTGCTCCCTGGCCTCTCTCCTCCTCCCCCACCCACACCCATCCTTGGCAGGATCGCCCGGCTCTCCCTCAGGCTCTGTGCACACGGCTAGCCTCCCTCCTCGGAGACCGAGAGCTGGAGGAGAGCCACCACATCTGTTTCCCTCCCCCAGCCCAGGCACACAATAATAAACAAGCAACATGAGAGGATACTGGAAAAAAGTCACCGTCACCTAAGCAAAGGCTGAGCTCCAGGAGATACCACTTGTGCCCCTACTGCAGGCCTCTGAAGTCCAACGGCCTGATGCCATCTTACCTAACTTACTCTTTCTGTGGCCTCGGGTGACTTCCCTACCCTCTCTGTGCCTCAGTTTACTCCTCCCTGAAGCCCAGCAATAAAAGTGCTTGCTCTACAGCACTTTGCGAGCATTGGCCGAGAGTCTGTCTGTGTGGAGCACATAGCACAGCGAGCACTCAGAACCCATCACCTGGTGTTAGTCCCGCACCCCAGAGCGAGCCTGCCCTGTGCTGTGACTGGCAGGGGTGGTTCCATCACCTAAGACTGGTTCCCAGGGCGGGGGCTGCTGCCTCCGACTTTGCCGCCAGTCTCACCTCCCACTGTCCTTCTGGTTTCACAGCTGAACTGTTCATGGAGCAGCAGCACCTGAAGGAAGCAGGTTTCTGCATCCAGGAGGCAGCGAGCCTCTTCCCCACCTCGCACTCAGTCCTCTACATGCGAGGCCGGCTGGCCGAGATGAAGGGCAGCCTGGAGGAGGCCAAGCAGCTGTACAAGGAGGCGCTCACAGTGAACCCCGACGGTGTGCGCATCATGCACAGCCTGGTGAGTCAGCCTCACACCCCCACAAAGGGCTTCGGGCCCTCTCCACCCTCGCTCCCGCCGTGCCTGCAGGTGCTTTGCTGCCACAGTTCCCTGGTGATCCGGAGTCTGGAGGTGGCTTCCACCCTGCTCTGTTGGGAACGACCACGCTCCTTCCCGCAGAGGCAGGCCGCTTCCCGAAATCAGAGCCTGCCTGTGTAGATGAAAGAACCGCGAGGACAGGCTGACACTCTGCGACGTGTTGCTGTCAGTTTCTGTACGGCAGGCAGTCTAGCCTCAGACGGCTTCCACTGTTACGCATCAGATCCTCTCCCTGGAGACTCTAGATACCATAATGTTCTTTGTGGGGGTTCTCAGGCCCCCCCACCCCAATCGTTGGGCTGCCTTTCCCATTTCAGAGTTGCTCCTGGGCAGGATGCCAGGGGATGCCCCAGAGTGGGCTGTCATTTCAGGTCTGACTTGAGCACACACTGGAAGTGGCCTCTGGGGCCCCCAACCTCAGGATGTGGAGCTCAGGACTTGGGTGCCCGAGGCTCAGTAACCTTCCTATGGGAAGGTTCGGAGACCGGGAGCAGAATGCTGGTGCTTTTGTCCAGGCCTGACCATTCTCTTTCTGGGTGCCTATGGGCAGGTCAGCCCCCCGCTCTGCACCTCATTCTTACTTATCTGTGCAGTAGCCCCCCGGCAGCGGGTACGGTAGGCCTGCAGTGTAACTTCTCTCCCGTCTTCCTCAGCTGCCTTCAGGGAGCCGGCACCAGGATCAGCGCGATGCTCTGCAATTGTGCGGGCCTGCGCCTGCCTATGCGCAGTGGTTTTTGGAGCACAGTTTAGGGACCCACAGTTAGAGACACAGTCTTCCCCGTCAGCGTCTGGGTTCCACTTCCTGTCCACTCCGAGAGCTCCTTGAGAACAGCCATGAGAGGGCCACTCATGTCCAGACACTAACACAGACGGGTCAGAAGAAGGACTCCAGATGTCCATGGGGTCACCGCTGCCCAGAGGGGTCTGATTGTCCATGAGCAGAAGCTGCCAGGAGTTAGACTGCAGCCCGGTGTCGGGAACATGGTGTGATAACTCCTAGGGAAGTCCAAGCACAAACTCAGGTACCATCCTATGAGGATGTTGCCGACAGAAACACCACATAGCAGGTTATAATGAGGTCCTTTCCAGCCCCAAGAGTCCTTGAAAACAGATGAGAACAGAGCTTCCCAGCTCAGCTATTATTCCCGCTGCCTGGTTTCTCAAGGGCTTTCCAGCACGGGCCCACGCGAGTGCCCACGCTAGCTGAAGAAAACTGGCACGGGGACGTCACACCCTGGCCCCTGTTCCCCTCCACGCAGCTCCATGTTGTCTGCCAGTCTGCGCAGCAAATGTTTGTTTTTTGCAAGGCACATCCTTCCTCCCGCAGTTCAGACATTAGCTCCTCTGATACACGCCTCCCCGAAGGTCACGTCCAGGAACTTGATTAGTGCAGTGGGAGGGAGGATGTGGCTGCGTCCTTCGGCCGGCAGCCAGGCAGCAATGTTGCCTTCCGCTGTGCTCACAGGTAGGAGCCTGCCGTTCAGTTCCTAAAACCCAACGAAATCCAATAACAAGTATAATTCCAAAGTAACAGAGTACCATTTTTCATTTATGCTTATTATTGTTTGTAGCGATTTCCCTGAAATTGAAGCAGTTTCCAAGGGTGAGTTTCCATGGTAACTGAAGAGCCGTCCAGAGTGGCTCCCTGCAGATGTTTCTGAAATGGTCCCTTTTCTCTTCCCGGGGTGCCTTCCCGATGTGGTGAAATTGGAGCAAGTCGGAGGCAGGCCAGCCCACTGTGAAAGTTCTAAGCAACCAGAGGGGCCATCGGTTCCAGCGTGGGCAGCCCATCTCCTTTCCACACACGCTGTTCCTGCCAGCATCCTACACGTATGCATACAGAATAGCAAATTTCAAGCCTGGGGAAGATTAACTAAGCACTCTTCTCCCAGAGACACACGAACACTTTGGCATGTTGATCGCTACCTCCCCCAGTCTAAGTGTCATCCCTGGACTGACCTCAGACTCAGGGCAATCTGTGACCTAATGCTGGCACTGGCCCTAATTCACTTGGGTGACTTAGGAAAAGACACACTTAACTTCAACCCTCCCGATGTCTCCCTTTGCAAATAAATAATAATCTTCCTCATTCCTAGACCTATGTTCTAATCAAATGAGGTGATGCATGTGAAAGTGCTCCTAAAAGTCTGCAGTGCAGTATCTGAGAAAGCAAAGCACAGCGTGTATGCCACCATGGTCTAGTCCCTCACCCATGGCAGACCTTACTAATCAATCACAGCACTTTTCCCCCTTGTGCGCAGATGTCATGTTGGGATCTTTATCACCACAGTACAACACAAAGAGATCCACTCCTCATTGGTTAAGTCAGCCTGACAGCTATATAAGGGAGTCACTGTAAAAACAGTCGGTAGAGATCGAGAGCAACTTATCTGTTATCTCAGCCTTTGTGAACTCCAGGGGTGGGTGCACCCCTGGAGCATTATCCAGAGACAGGAACATGCAGGGGAACTGGTGTTCCCCCACTGTGGAGTCATTGATAAGGCAGGTTCCCAGGGAGACATCCTCGCCTTACCATGCCACTGTGGCTTTGTGAGGACCTCTCGTAGGTGCTAGGGTCCCCTGAGAGCACAGCCACCCATAGCCGGGGCTGGAGGAGCTCTGGGTCCCCCATGAGCCCTCAGAGGTCATGGTTGAGTCCCACTCCCTGAGGTCTGGAAAGAGGAGGGCGAGGATGGACTCTGAGCTACGCGGCGGCCAGGTTTGGCCCTGCAGTCCCTGAGGCAAGATCACCACACACCAGGAGGCCGGCCACTATGCCTATCCCTGTGTCTGTACGGGGGACAGGCCAGCAGGGGACAGGCTGGAGAAAGCCTCTAGGAGTGGAAGTCTGTTGCGTTCAGGAGCCAGGGTTTCGGCGTTTCTAAGAATTTGAACTTCGGCCCAGAAGCACGTTCTCTCCTCTCCCCATCCCGCTGCCCTGCTTGTGACAGGGGACCTCTCCATGGTTCTGGCTCCCCTCTGGGCTTGGCTCAGATCTCTCCACCCAGATCAGGCAGGAAACAGACACCACCTTGGCAGTGCTCTGCCAGGGAAGAGTCTCCACTGTGCCACACAGCGTCCCAGAGGCGTCTGTGTCCTCGCGCCCTGGTCCTGCAGCTGCCACCTCTGCCAGGCTCGAGGGGAGTGCCAAAGCACAGACGGAGAAAGGCATGCTCTCCGCAGATGGAAACTCCCAGTGACATCCAGCAGCAGGTCCTGGCGGTCTCCGCCAGCTCAGTCCTGGCCTCCCTGACCAGTAGCCAGACACTGCACTAACTCGGCCTGGGTGTTCAGAAGTTGATTTCCTGGTGGAAGAATCTAGTTCAGAAGGGGAAGCCTGAACTTCAGCTGCCTGCCCCTGAGGAAGCACAAGAAAGAAGGCAGGGTTCTTCCCAGATCAGCAGAGGAGGGGCTCCTGGCTGGCACTGCTTTTCGGAGAGGGCTCCATGGCCTCAGCCAGAGGAGGGTCCTCAGGCGGCCTGCATCCGTCTCTCTGAGCCTGTCTCTGACCTGACCTCTCAGGAGCCCTCTGCACACCAAGGGAGCAGGGAGGCCTGGGGACGACAAGGAGCCCGAGTGTGGCTGATGGACTGGCCAAGTCACTCAGAGCCCTCCCAAGAGGAAGTTCCATTGAGGTCACCTGACCTTAATGGTAGGAGGGTCACTAGCTCTGGCTTCAGGCCAACTGGCTCCCCCTGCCCTCCGCTTGGCTGAGCCAAGAGCATGGATGCTTTGATGAAGCCTGACTCACCACAGAAAAAGCTGCAGCCACAAGTGGGCAGGTGTGGTTGCATTCCTGCCACCTGCATTTCTGGAGGGCAGGTGGGGTTTCCTGCTCCCCACCAGCCCCTGTCCCTGGTCATGCTTTCTTCTTGGGACAGAGCTCCAGGTTCCTGTTGCCCCATCTCCCCAGAACCCGTTCTCCGCGGTCACCCTAGCGGCAGGGAGAGACTGCCCTGTGTGAGCTCTAGCTCCTGTGCTGTAATTCCCAGAGATGTAGTTTCTGAAGCAACCCTAGCCGTGTGACCTGGCCTCTTCTCTCTCCAGACACCCCTGCAAAGACGGAAGACAGCATTTCTGTCCTCCAGTGCCCTCCGATGAAAGTGTGGCCATGAATTATTCCCTGCATTTGTTCCTTCTTGCTCCCAGCATGAAGCTGATGTCTTGCTCTTGATGTGGGCTATGGGCTCAATGCATGGCCATCCCCGGAGGGCCCCAGAGCCTCTTGCCCCACCTCTCCCCAGACTGGAGCGTGCTGCAGCATATCTCAAGTCCCCAGAGCTCCCCACTAGATCCCTAGCCTTCCCCAAGGTAGGATCTGAGTCAGGAAGGACCAGGGTTCTGGGTTGGGCCTTTGGCAGGGGCTCCAGGATCCAACAAGAAGTCTCTGCTCTCTAAGGCCAAGGAGGTGGTAGACTGTGGCCACCCAGAGCTGCCCCCATTACCCTTCCCTGGTGGCCCCATTCCCCAATCCTGGAGGGCAGGGTTGTGCAGTAGAGGTGACACATCTGAGTCAGACAGCCAGCCCTCAAGTTATGGGGCACAGAGATTACTTCCCTTCACTGGCTCAGGCTTCTATCCTATGAGGAAAATAATTCAGGCTCTTGTGAGCTCCAGGGAGAGTTTTGGGCTTAGATGAGATGAGACCTGTGAAAAAGTACATTAACAGCAGGCATTTTTCTCCCTATTTGCATGGAAGACTTGGTGGTAGGTAGCCTGAGCCCGTCCTTGACCAGGTAGCTGTGAGGTGAAGGTAATTGGTCCAAACTTCCCTGGTGCCAGCAGGGTGCTACAAAGGCAGGAGGGGCTGCTGGGCAGGGACTAGGGACCTCAGAGCTGCCTCTGGGGCTGGTTGGCTGGCACTGTTCTTGAGCCCCACCATCAGAGCCAGCTATGCCTAGAGGTTGGAGCACAGCCTTGAGTCTGACTGACCTGGACTTGAGCCCCACTTTCACTGCACTTGCTGTTTAACCACATCTCAGAACCTCTGTGTCCTCGTCTGTAAAATAGGAACCAGGGTGCTGAGCGCATGGGGCTCTGGTTAGAATGAGGTTGGATAAGTCCCAGTAAGTTAATGGCCCAGTAGCTGGGGTCCCTTGTATCTTCTGCTTTAGAAGTGTGGCTCCCAGGCCAGGGCAGATGCTCTTGGTTTGCAGAGGAAAACAGAAGCCCAGAGCCAAGCCCCGAGGGTCATTGTACCGAAGCTGCTCGGCCCTCAGTGAGCCTGTCAGGTGACTCTGGCCAAGGCACAGATGTGTAGGACATCAGCCCCAGCTGCCCTGTGGCTGGGACAATAGCATACACGGCACAAGGCCCAGCTGACCTGAATTGAGAGCGAGAGCAGCCTGCTCCGTAGGCGCCGGTGTGAGCTGAGGGACAAGGGAAATTTGAGACCTGGTCTTGCGGTCCACCGCCTTGGGTGAACCACGTCAGCTAAAGGGGCATGCTGGGGCCCTGCGGCCGAGGGAGAGGAGGGGCAGGGGATGCCGGGCTCTGGGGCGTCCTGCTCAGCCCTGCACACTGGCCCATTGTCATGCCAGGCCGGTCCAGCTTCGGCTGCATCCTGATTCCAAGGAGGAAAGGTGTCCTGAGTGGCTGAGAAGTGCGAATCCATGCCTGGCCTCTGGACCAGGCTGCAGTGCACAGAACAGCAGGGCTCGGGGCCCGACCCTCGGGGCCCAGGGCGCCCATCTGCCCTAGGCCTGCCTCCTGGTCGGCTTCCTGAGCTGTGGCAGGTGGCTTAGAGGACCCGGCAGCCCGAGGGGGTGGGAGGACCCCAAAGTCTTGCCCTCTGCTATGTGTGTGGGGCAGGGGAGAACCTGAGCTCTTGCATGCACAGCCCTCATCGGTGGACTCTCTGCCCCATCAGCTCCAGCAGGTGGGGAATATTGCTTCTTTCTGACAGAACAATTTTAGTAGGAAAGCCTTGTTGGTCATTTGGCCTCCTGGTACAGTGGTTTTATTGTGAGTTCTGTATTCCTCATCCCTTTGCAGCGCTGCCTGCAGCCTGGAGTTCCTGAAGGGAAAATGGAGGAGGAAGGAAATGAGAGAGTTCTGGGGCCTCGTTGTGTTGGGGCAGTGGGAGGTGCATGGGCCGGTTCTCCCCCAGCCCAAGCCTCACTGGTGTCAGGAGACCCCTGCCCACCCTGCCTTACCCCTGGCCTCTCATAGCCCCCAGCCCAGGCTCAGGGACTTTCCAGAAGATAAGGGCGGTTCCACTGGCTCTAGACTTTGGAAAGCCTTAGGCTGGTGCGTGGGCTCCCGAAGTCCATTCCAACCTTGACGAGGAAATGGAAAGGAAACTTTCTGTCAGCCTGTCATAGATTCAGATCAGAATGATAGCGAGGCACTGCGGTTTAGCTTGGCCCAGAGTCAGTGGTCCGAAAGACTCACTCTGTGGAGGATACAGCTGGGTTCAGCCCCTTCTGTCTTATCCACCAGACCAGTACCCCTCCACACCCCACCAAATATGTCATCACCAGCCCCCATGGCTCCGTCTCCTGGTCCCACAGTGGGACCTCTGCAGTGGGTCCCATTCTCACTGCCCATCACAGGGTCTTCTCTTCTAAAACCTGAAGTCCAGCAGCCTTGCTACAGCCTCCTGACTTAGCCCTGAGGGCTTGGCCATGTCCAGGTGGGGCCCCACCTGGGCTGGGCTCCAGGTGAGTCTGAGGGCTCCCTCAGCAGGGCCCTCTTCCTATGGGAGCCTGGAGGAGCTCTGGTTGAGGGTAGGGAGGCCATCAGCCAGGCATGGGGTGTGATCCACCAGGGTCTGTGTCCCTTCTCCCCACAGGAAAGTAGGACCCGTCCGTGGCTCTGGAGTGGCCCCAGCTCCCAGGTGGAGGTAGTGGTGTGTAGGCTGCTTCTCAGCCTAAGGAGCCGCCTCATTCCCAGGCTAGTTGGACAGGTTGAGGCTGACACACCTGGGAGAATCCAGCATGCAGAAATTTGGGCCTCCTTCACTGGGCATGTCAGCACCCCAGGATGGGTGACGGGAGGGAGCCTTCCTGTGGAGCAGCCTCAGAGGTGGCCCCACTGGGGGCTCCCCCCTGCAGCCCCAGGGTCCCCAAGCAGGAGGCTCCAGGGACCAGGAGGCTCCAGCAGCCTCCAGCTGATTCCCAGCTTCCCAGCTGGAAAGACTATGACAGAATCCCAGGAATGTGCCTTGAGCTCAGAAAGAAAATTCCCAAAATAACTTCTATAAATACTTGAGGGGAGGGGTGGGGAGGGAGCTCTCAGCATGGCCAGCAGCTGGCCTAGTACTGGGGACTATTTCCCAGAGCAGGCCTCCGCTGAAAAGGAGGATAAGGCAGGCGAGGACCTTCCTGCTGCCCCTCCCCCCAGGGGGACAGTGTCAGGCACTGAACTAATGGGGTGAGGTGCTGTGCAGTGGCAGCTAGGAAAAACAAGGCAGGATCCTATTTCTTCTGCATCCCCACCCCAGGCTACAGCCCCTGACTCCACCCTGGACCTCCACAGAGAACCTGGGCTCCTAACAGAGAGAGTCCCCCTCAGATGGCCCTTCAGGCTGCCTGTCCAGGGGTGCTGAGCAGGCCACTAGGCACCCACAGGTGCCTCTGGTGTACCCGGCTTTGAGCCCAGGACCTTCCCACATGAACTCTGTTGAACTGCTATGGTGCAGGTCATGGCCAGGAAAGCGGGAGCCAGGGACCCATCCCTCTCCGCCTAGACAGGAGGACAGGGGTCACATTCGACAGCCCGCAGTAATGGAGAATAATGTCAAGGTGGTGATGTAGGCAAGGGGACCTGCTGTCCTCGGGGAAGGCTTATGGGGAATGGGGTCCCAGGTCGATGAGATGTGGCCAGATGTTTCCTCCTCCTTGCAATCCAAGAAGGGAGGGACGAGGGAGGGAGGAATGGAGAAAGTCGGGAATGTCTGGGACTTCCCCAAGGCCCTGCCCCTCCCTGAGCAGCTGCCACCAACCCTGGCCCCTCTTACAGGGGCTGTGCTGTGTCGCCGAGAGCAACTTGCACCTCACTTTCTGATTCCTGTGCTGGGGCAGCACAGCTGTGACCTCTACTGGGTGAAGGTCACCAGCAGGTCTGGTTGCTCTGGGTTCAGGATGCCCCCTGGCTGGGGCGGGGGGAGTCCACAGGGATGTTTGAATGGAGGCCGTGGGGGCCGGGGTGCCAGGGGGCTGGCGGCAGGCCCTTGGCAGTACGGGCCAGGGTGGAGCAGGTGAGACCTGCAGTCCCCTCGGACGGGCCCTGTCCGGTTGTCAAGCAGCAAACACTCTGAGTTGCTACCAAACACGAACGGGCTGGTGTCTCGGGCAGGTGGCCGCAGATCCTGTTACAAGCCCCAGGCCTCTGGGCCCCAGCCTGACCCCAGCCTGGTATCTCCTTTCACGCTCTCAGGTCAGCACCCCAGGGTGGTGGGGACGTGAACCAAGCCCAGCCTAGCCCATAGTGAGCCCCGACAGAGAGCCCTGCCCTCTAGAAAACAGCTGTTCCCAGCCCTTCACCCCCTCCAGGACCTCTGGTCATCCTGGGGACACTTCCATTTGCTCTCTGCCTACCATGTACCCCTGCTACGCGATTTCAAATTGGTCAGTAGCTTATGAGGGAGGACCCTTGTGTTCCCCAGCTTGCAGATGAGGAAACCGTGGCTCAGAGACAATGGGCCGTTTGCCCGGAGTAGTGACAGAGGCAGCGCTGGGGTTCTGGTGGCTGTGCAGCCTTGGGCTTGTCCGCCAGACAGAGTTGCAAAGGCGCCTGCCACAGACCCTCCGAACTGAGACCAGCACGTGTACCCGTGTGCACTCCTGGGTCAGCCTGCGGGCACATCTGGCCTCTTCCCAAACACCCACATGCTTCTTGAGAATCGGGGGTTTTCAAACTCATTTTTAGATGGAGGCCTCTTTTCCAACGAAATCTCATGTGGAAGCTCAATATAGCAGTCTTCGTGTGTAGAGGCCACTGTGTGAAAGCCCCTGCGGCCCCGCCCCCTCTCCGGGAGGCTCTGCTGGCTGGCCCTTCCCCATCTGTCCTCTGTCGCTCCCCCATGGGCAGCACTTACAGGGCTCAAACCTTCCATTTTTGGTGCTTAATTTTGGCGTCTGGCAGCCTGCTGTCTCGCCTTCCTTCCCTCCTCCCTGTGGGCCCTGTTCCATCGTGAGCTGCTCAGGGTCCAGCTCCCAGGCCCTGCAGGCAGAACAGCTTGGCTTGGAGCCCTGTTGACCAGACTGGGCACAGCCCCCTGGTCCTAGGCAGCCCTGAGTCAGCACCACTCCCATCTGGCAAGAGCCGGAGCTGGGGGCCTGCCTGAGGCTCCGCCTGGCTGCAGCTCCCCATCCTCCCCTGTCCTTTGCCCCGTCCTCGTGGTTCCCTGGGGATAGCTTCACCCTGGGTTGAAGAGACATCTCCTCCTTCCTATCCTGCCCCCTGGCCCCAGTACTGCCAGCCAGCACCTCCAGAGAGGGAGAGGCTTTTCCTAGGGCTTCTTGAGCGCCAGCCTTCCCTCTTTCCTAACTGGTCATGTTCCAGGCTCTTTATGAAATCAGGCATGTGCATCTTCCTCAGTAGGTCTCCATAGCAACAGAGGGCCTAACTCTGGGGAGCGTGGTGAGGATGAAAATGTTCCAGCTAAAAATGTACATGGCTGCCAGTGGGCGGGCACCCGGGAGGGGGCTCCCAGCGCATAGAAGGCAGCTCCCCACCGCCACCCTGGCCCCTGCCTATCCAGGAAGTCAGCGTTGTTTGCACTTTACCTCATATCTTTGTGCTTTAACCCGCATCTTGGAATGAGAGGAGGCCCCCCAGAGCTGCCATCCCAGGCCGCCTTTGAGGGCTGGGACACAGATCAGTGAGACAGTGTGGTGCAAAGCAGCCTTTCTGGGAACGAAGGCTGAAAGGAGACGCCAGCCCCTGCCTCTGCTCACCCAGTGTGTATAGAAGTGGACACAGAGGGGCAGGGTGCCAGTTGAATTCCCAACCCCTCTTTGTAACAATTCCTGTCACTTCCTATATCTCTCTGGCTGCGGAGTTGTTGGAGCCGAAAATGTAAGGCCAAGCTCCTGAGGACCCTGACCCACCCTCCCAAAGCCCTCCTTTCACACAGCTTCCATCCCTGGTCCCCGGTCACCTGACTGACCTATGACCCTCACTTGCCAGGCCGGGCTGGGGTGAGCATTAGGTCCCAGAACCCAGATGTCCCTAGGAAGACTGGGGATGCACGCAAAGGAGATGCCCCACCCACACACAAGTTCAAGGTTCTCCCCAAGGTGATAGAAGCTGGAGCCTGCAGTGTACATCCCTCAGTCCCTGGGGGGGAAGGGCAGCAGCAAGCCTTGGGGTAACAGGCCCATCAACAGACTCACACAGGCCAAACTCTGCTCAAGTATTTTATATAAACGGACTCATGTAAACTTCACAATAGCCCTTGAGGTGGCTACTGTGGTCTTTCCCTTTTATAGGTGAGGAAACAGAGGGCCAGAGAGTGGTGGCTTGCCCAGGACACCCCAGCTGGTAATGGGGAGGCTCAAAGCCAGGGCTGCTGAAAGCCCATCCCTTAGGGCCGGGCAGGACACAGCTCCCACAGTGTGTGATTTGGGAGGCTGGCCTGGAAGCAGGTCAGGGGTGGGACAGGTAAGATTCAGTTTAATCAAGGGCACAGTCACTTGACCGAATCCAAGCGAGACCGCATCTGGGGCCCTCCCCGGCTGGTGGCCAAGCTGCTTCCCACTCATTGCCCCGGTGGCCAGAGTGTCCTTACCCCAGGACGCCCTCACTAACCCCTCACCCTGTGCTTGCTCCCAGGGGATGATGCTGAGTCGGCTGGACCACAAGTGCCTGGCCCAGAAGGTGCTGCGGGATGCTGTGGAGAGGCAGAGCACCTGCCACGAGGCATGGCAGGGCCTGGGCGAGGTGCTGCAGGCCCAAGGCCAGAGCGAGGCCGCTGTGGAATGCTTCCTCACCGCCCTCGAGCTGGAAGCCAGCAGCCCAGTGCTGCCCTTCTCCATCATCCCCAGAGAGCTCTGACTCTGCCCTGCAGCAGCAGGAGGAAGGGGGCTGCCCAGTGGGGAGAGCAGGCCGACAGCAGGGAACGTGGGTTCAGGGAGGTACGGGACCTCAGGGAAATACATCTCTAGGGAACACTTCTGCAAGCTGCAGCCCTAGTTCCCCTCGCCTCCCCCACCCCACCCCTGCATTCCCTCCAGGGCCCAGTGAGTCTGGGAGAGAGACTCGTCTGGAGCTGGATGGACTAGATTCGCATCAAAAGCAAATTCCTTGCTCCTTGGGAGTCAGACATTGTGACATTTATGAGCAAGGAAGTAGCTGGGAGGCCATATCAACATGGGGCCCCTCCCCGGAGTATCTGTGCATCCTCGAAATGTGCAGTAAGGTCTGTGGGGCTGGCCACTTCCCCATTCAGAAACCCCTGTACACACCTGCCACCCTCCCTCAGCATCCCTGACTCTGATTTCCCGCTTGGCACAAGCTTTAGTCTCAAACCTCGGCCCTCTGCCCTCCAGCACCGGTGATGAGCCCTGCAGCTCCCCTCAGGCCAGGCCAAGAGGGAGGGGTTCCTGTGTTCTTCCTTGGCTCCTCGGGAGACAGTCCGCTTGAACCCTAAGTGTCATCGAGTCGTGGTGACAGGACCTGCTCCCTGGAGCCTTCCAGCTGTGCCTTCCCCCCACCCGTGCCTCTGTGCCTTGGGGGAGCCCCATGCCCCGGTCCCCACGCCACAGTCTCAGGACAAGGTTTCAGATCACTCTCAGGTCTTGCCCAGAGCAGACATGGTTTGAATAATCCACTGGCAAGTGGGAAGAAGATGGATTCCTCTCCCAGACTTGGAGTCAGTGGGTAATGCCTGGCGTTGCCCTTTGCCCAGTGAGGCCAATTGGGACTCACTGTGTACCCTCTGCTGCCAAGTGCCTTTGAGGCCTGTGGTGTCTGGCCAGGGCACCAGCCCTAACCGACCCTCCACTTCTGCCTACCTCCACCTTCCTGGAAATGCCCCAGCTAAAGCAGCCACCTCAGACCCTGGGCCGTAGCCCCAAGATGGGCCTCAGGGCATGAGTGTGGCCGCTGCAGCTGGCCCGTTCTAATATGTTACATCAATACATTGCTCCTCGAAGCCTTCCCTTTCAGGGCCGTGAGTACAGTGCAGATCACTCTAGGGCTGATCACGTGGAGAAGGGGAGGCTCCAAGACTGTCCCAAATTCATCCCCCCCCTCCCCACAGTCCACTTTGCCTTGGCTTTGTTGGTTAACCCAAGCCCCACCCTGGCTGTTTGGTTCCCCCTGCCTGGCACCTAACTACTTGAGCTGGCCTCTGTACTTGACACCTTTGTCAGCAGGGGGTCCTGGGTGCTGGCGGTGGGGGTCTTTCCTGCTGCTCCCCTAGCCTGCTGCATGATGCCCTGGGAATTCTCCCCAAGAAATCCCCCCGCCCCCTCCACTACCACAGGTCGATTAGGGGAATCCCTTTTTTACCTGCACTTTGGGTTTTAGTTTTAAAGCTCCATCAGGTACATCTCTCATTTCAAGGTGTGTGGAAAGGTGGAGCGGGGACTGCCCGGGTTTGTCATAGCCCAGGCTGTCTGTGGGAAACCCCCCTCCTCACCACACTCGCTCAGCACTGCACCCCCAGGGGCTTCCCAGGGAAAGCCCGCGCCTCCTGGCCTCCCTCCAGGTGAGCGACACTGCGGAGAACACCGCACCCTTCGCCTCTAGTTTGAAGGATCTGTGTGTGTGTGTGTGTGTGTGTGTGTGTGTGTGTGCGTGCAGGGTCCGGCAGAAGTAACGCCTGCTTGAGTGTGGTTGGTCAGGTAATATTATATGGGTACAATAATTTATAGTTTTAATTTGAACATTTCACCTAAAATGTCATATGGTGTGCTTGAGTGTGATATTGTTATGTTACAAAATTACATGCTTATGATTTTGTAATAAAAGATTTTTTAATAAAAAGGGGGGCGTTATTTGTGCCGGGCCCTGTATATGATAGAGCTCTATTTTTATCCTGGAATTCTGTTATGGCACAAAGAATTAAGACAAAGCAGAAGCCATTGATTTGCCTTGGGGGACCCAAAGATGTTGGTGGTCAGTTCTTGGAAGGGAAAGGCACCAAATGCACCCTCAGAGGAGGCCTCGGCGGTCTAGGCCAAGTTGCTGCCAGTTCTCAGGTTGAGTAAAGAGACCCCTGAAGGGGAAGCGGGTCTATCTGAAGCAGTGTGTTCATTCAGTGCACAGGTGGCTCCGGAACCAGCCTGGAGTGGACCCGGAGAGGCCGGGGTGTTACAGAAGGGGAGGGGCCCATGGAGTCCTGAAGGCCGGGGCCTGGGCCCCACAGGTCGGGTGGGGACTGGAGGAGCAAGGGGGTCGGGAGGGCCCTGATGATGATGGGACTGTGGTTTTAGCCTGGTGAGAGGGGATGAGTACTGGGGGGCAGGGATGGGGCGTTTGGGAGGGCTTCAGGGGCGGGCTGGAGCCTGGAGAGGGGTAAGAGGAAGGAGAGAGGGTCTAGGCATGCCCAGCTAGTATAGGTCTCGTTTTGGACTGCTACCTGTCCCTTAGGTGGCCCTGAGCCCCCTGCTGCCTCCAGGGCCCAAATGCAGAGTCAGGGCCAGACTTGCCACCTGAACAGAGAGATTGTTCCTGGGGCCCTGCCAGTGGCACCCCTCCAGCACCCGGGGGAGAAGCTTCCGGGAGGGGTATGTGGTGAGGATCCAGGCGGCATCCAGATTGGCCACCTGCGCTGAGAGGGACATACCAATGCATGCCTGATATATGTTTTACCACATACCAACATACTACATACAAAACATGCGCTAAAAATTTTAAAGGATGACACAAATTTATACAGGAGCTCTATTTTCTCTGTGTGTTCCCAAGGATCATCTGGTGCACCCCAAGGCTGCACCCACCCACTTTGAAGACAGCTGCTCTTGAGGCTTTCCCTAGTACTTGGGGCTGGCCTAGACTGAGCTTCCTGCTCCCTGGCCTCACTGCAGCCTGGCCCCCTGCCGCCCGCAGCTCTGTTCTCATTGTGGTTTTGCTGTCCTAGTGGAGAAGGGCTTGCGTGGGGCCCCTAGGTGCCCAGCTACTCTTTTGCTGCAATGCTTTATCTGAAGGAAACACGTGCACGGTCTTCAGTGATGTAACAATTAGTGTGGATTACTCGTCACACACCCTCGCCCCCAGCTCATGGTCCCCTGGGATGAGAATTAAAGGCCATAGGTGATGTTTCATGATCTGCCAGCCCAGGAGAAAGTTTTAGAAGGCTCATCCTTCAAGGAAGAGAATGGAGGCAGGAAGAAGGGGTGGGAGGAAGGGAGGGGAGGCCTCCCTGTTCAATATGAGGGCTGTGCCGCACTGACCTCGAGTCAGTCAGAAGTTGAAAAGTCAGGCAGGGGTGGAGACATTTCCTGACCCCCCGGTCTTCAGGCCCCTTGTTCACACATAAACTCCCTGGAGAAAGAGGGAGCCAGCTCTGTGTCCGGCCCATTGTGCCAGAACAAGGGCTGGAGCCTAGGGACAAGACGTGTGCGCTGCCACCCCCTTGGACCTCCAGCCCACCCACCGCTGCCCAGGACACAGCCCTTCAGTATTAATAGCATTTCTCTGAGGGCCCGAACATAAATGGAATTTCAGCCTCCACCACCCAGACTCCTCTCTGGTACCAAAGTGCCTTTTGTTGCCTTGTACCCCCCACCCCACCAGGGCATTCAGATATGGTCACCATGCAAATATTTCTTGGCCTTATTTGGGAAGCAGCCAGCTAAGTAAACCTCCCCGCCCCCCTCCTCCCGCCCATGCTGCCGGCCTCTGATGTCAGCATACTGTGACCCCAGAGCCCGCCATCCAACCTCGCCTCAGGTGAGAACCTGGAGACTGCTGGAGCATGGGTGAGAGGCAGCCAGCCCCTCTGGAGAGGGACTCAGTGCCCACCAAGGACCACAGGGAGGGCATTATTTCAAGCAGAAGAACGCCCCACTCCCCATCCCAGGTACAGGTTGGATGGGGTGGAAGCCTGAATAACACCCCCCACAAAGCTATCCTTGTCCCAGAACCTGCGAATATGTTCTCCCACATGATAAAGGGATTGCACAAACGTGATAAAGTTAAGGGCCTTGGGGAGGTTGTCGGGATTACCCAGGGGAACCCACATAACCACAAGGATCCTTAAAAGAGGAAGGCAGGAGGGTCGGAGGCAGGACTGGATGAGATGGGAGCGGGAATTTGGAATGATGTCAGGAAAGGAAGGGAGAAGCTGGAGAAGAAGGAAACAGATTCTCTCCCGGGGCCTCCAGAAGGAATCACCCCTGCCTCACCTGGACTTTAGCCCAGAGAGACTGATTTTGGGAATTTCGACCTCCAGAGCCATAAGAGAATAAATCTGTGCTGCATCAAGCGACAAAGTCTGTGGGAATTTGTTATAGCAGCCACAGGAGACTGATACAGACAGTTCGAATGAAGAACTACCGCAGGCGCAGGACTGGGCACGTGGGCTCAGGGGCGTTCTGCAGTGCAGCTCCATGCCCAGCCCTGCACAGGTTGGGGATTAGAAACCCAAGCAGATGTGCCCCTGCCCGGCGTGTGTCCAAGGGTCCCCTCCGGCCCTGTTGAACAAAAGGAGCTCCGGCAACTTCCTTTCTCCTTGGTGGCCCTCAGCATGCAGGACCTCTGAGCTCTGGGACTTCGGGAAAGGGATGAGCCCTGGCTGGTGTGGCTCAGTGGATTGAGCACCAGACTACAAACCAAAGGGCCATGGGTTCAATTCTCAGTCAGGGCACATGCCTGGGTTGTGGGCCAGGTCCCAGGTGGGGGGCACGCTGGAGGCAACCACACATTGATGTTTCGCTCCCTCTCTTTCTACTTCCCTTCCCCTCTCTCTAAAAATAATCTTTTTTTAAAAAAGAAAAGGGACAAGGGAGGTCAGGCTGGCGAAATGTGCCTGGGTCAGCTCTCATCAAGCACTAGGCTCCATTTGGGACCTGCACAACTCCGAGTACGCTCCATGCTGTCCCAGCTGGCCCCTCCCAGGTTCCTCAGTTCCAGTGTGGCAAATTGAATGGGAAGCCTTGTCGGTCCCTGCCGTCCACCCCCACCCACCTAACCCTCTCTGGTAACCAGAGACGCCATGTCACGGAGCCTGAGCCGCCTTCCCATCTGCAGTTCTCAGGGACTAAGCCACACTCCCACCCAAAGCAGCCACATTGCTACCTCCCTCCCCCGCTGGCTGGGCCTCTGCGAGCCCCCATCACTCCTCAGAAGGTGAGGCCATTTACTGGGCTCTGATATAGCCAGGGGTGTTGTTAAGGCAACAAGAAGCACCTGCTGGGAAATGATTCTCCCTGTGTCCACCTCCTGGGCACCCCCTCCCTCCAGCCACTCCTCCTTCCTGTCTGGCTGCCCCCTCCCCCCGCCTGCTTTACTCACCACCCCAGCATCCAAGGATTCGGCCTGGGCTCTCACTGCCATCCAGAGTGGCCTCTTCTCTAGAAAGGCTGCAGGTAAGCCCTGCCAAGGTCTGGGTCTCCAGCACTGACCCCCACAAAACCACCCAGCCCCTGCTGCCCTGAATCCAGAGGCCAATCCCATCCCCTTCCCCACTTTGGGCCCAGCCATTGGCCGAACTAAAAGTCTGTGAGGAGTCCAGCCGGGGATCAGGCTGGCGAAAGGTGTCTGGGTTCAGGCTGCTGCTCTCCTTTCTACCCAGAACAACCTCCACCTGGTACCACTGCAGACAGTAACTTCACTCAAACAGGCCCTGTGCCATCCTTTTCCCTTTGGACTCAGCCAGAGGCTAGCATGGGTCAATCTCTTCTTCACACTGGAGAGGGATTTCCAGGGCAAGGCCCTGTCTTCTTCTTAAACCTTTAGGTTGGGAGAACTACCTGTGCCCTCGCCTGGGGTTACTGGTGATTGGTGCCCTCACGCCATCCCAACGGTGGTTCTCAATCTTGGCCGCTCATTGGAATCAACAAGGTTGGGGAAAGGGGGCGAGCTCTGAAAAAACAAGAGGCCCAAGTCCCACCCCCAGAGAGTTTGATGGGATCTGTCTTGGAGCTGACAGCACCAAGAATTTTAAAGTCTCCCCAGGGGATGCTAAAATGCAGCTTAGAACAACTGATTCTGAACTTGGAGATTCTGAACTATGTTTTCAAGATAACAGGGCCTTCAGAGCAATCCTAGGATCGCAGGCCTGGGCTCCGTGCTGCCTGGTGGCATCGAACAGCAGAGAGATGACCCTGGAGGCAGGGTGAGTCACCCCCACAACCTGTGGCCCTCAGCCTCTGCATCCGTCAGCTGAAGGTCCAGAAAGCAGTGAGGGGAGGAGGAAGGGGAGGAAAGAGGGAAAGAGAGGAGAAGAAGGAGGAGGACAAGCTGTCCCCAACAGTGCCGTGCCTTTTGACAGGCTCTGACTTAACAGAGAGGGAATTTCACATGGAAACAGTAGAAGACGTTTGCGGCCAAGAAGAGCCATTCCCTTTGGTTGAAGCTAAATTCAGAGGGCAGTTGGGGGGTTGGGGTGGGAGGGCAGAGGAACAGAGGGAAGCTCAGAAGCCAAGGCAGGGACCTTGAGAAGCCAGTTGTTACAGCAGCCAATGGGGGAGCGAGGAGGGGTTCAGCAGGGAAGGCCTCTTGGGACTTAGGGTACAGGTGGAAGTCTCTTCCCTCTGCACTTGGCTTTTGCGAGCCCTTTTGGACATGTCACTCAACGTGCACAGTAGCCCCAGCTGCCAGCTGCTAATATCCCAATCTTGGAGCGCAAGTTTAAGGTCAACCCAGGTTTGTCAGTTGCTCCATCTTGGAAAGGACAGAAGGAAGTCCTGCTCTTCAAGTAGTGTCTCAGTGTTAGGCTTGTGATGAGAAAATGCCACCCAGAATCCCTCTGGTCTCTGGGAAAGCCTCTCCCTAACTGTATAAAATTCCATAAAAATGTTAGAATATGGCAAAGAGGAGAAGTGAAACATTCTCTTCTTACTATCTAGACCCCGCCAACACCTCAGCTGATACCTAGTGTCGAGTCTCTGTCCCACCCCCTAAGTCACAGAGGAAGATGAGGGCTGCATTATAACCAGACAGCAAGACTACTAAGGAAGACAGGGGTGAGACTCGCCCCCGCTCCAGAAAGACAGACAGATGTCATGGAGCCAAAGGCAAAGCTGAGGGAATGGACCCCAAACACCAGGATGTCCAGACAGCCCTGCGGGATTTTCCTCACAGCTTCACCTCCCGGCAAAATCTGCAGGCCAGCCAAGGCGCCACCCGCCCCTTCCTCTTCTGCACAGGTCTTCGTGCTCTCCTGGAACACGGGGGAGCTGCCCTCCGCCCTGCTACTCACCCCCCGCCCAGCTGGGCCCCTGCAGCCCTGTCTGCACCAAGGTTCTGAGCCCTTTCGGCCATGGCTTGAAGGGCCCCGGGGGTGGACTCCTGACCCAAGCTGGCCAACTGGATTCTCTCTCCTAGGAATCTGATACTGGGACCAAGAGGGGCTGGCTGCGTCCTTTTAGGGTGCTGGCTCAGGAGGTGACATGAGGAGGGGTTGAGGTAGCTACATTAGATTCCAAATATGAAAGAGGCAGTGAAGTCAGCCCACTGCAGCAGGGAAAGGAAGCCTGAGAAAGAGGCAGAGGGGAGACGGGTGGGGGGAGAGAGAAGGGGTCCCTGCCAGCCCCTGCCTGATTGACTCTACCCCTACACGCTGACACCACCACCTCCCTCCTCCCCTAGGTGGGGTGAGGGCTCCTCTAACTCCCACCCTGGAGCTCCAACACAGACACGGCCGCCTCTTTCTAACCATGTCCCCGAGCACCAGGTACACCCTAGAGAAAACACCCCCCTGCCAGCCCTGCCAGTGTGCCTTTCTGACCCTGCAGGGGCCCCCGACCCCCTGGGAGAATAAAATTTGGAACTATCTACCCCGCCATCCTCTGCCAGAGCCATCCTCTGATCAAAGCAGGACAAGAGCCACCATGTCCCCCGACCCCCACCCCAGACATCCCCATCCAAGTGGCTGTTTTCAGCTCCAAAGGAATATAGTGCAGGGAGTTTCTCCCACAAACATGAAATCTGAATGAATTCAGTGGGAAAGTGGCCTTCCCTTCCCTGCCCCCAATATTTTATAAAGGTTTCTAAGACTAGTTTTTTTCTCCTTTTAAAATATAACAAAATATTGTATGAGCATTTTATAAGGATTCTCCCAATCATGTATCAATGACTCTGGAATGCCCCCAACCTTGTGAGACACTGGCTGCCATACACTGTGTCTGTCTGGCTGGTGCTCCTTGAGCGGGCTGCTTGCCACGTGTGGCTGTATGTGGTCCCACCCCCTCTCACCCACCCTCACATCCTCCACTCTGGTTGGCTTGGCCAGGCTAGCTCCCTCTGTTTCCCTCCAGCACATGTTTATTCTTGCCTTTTGTCCAAACAGAGCTCCTTGTCCCTGACCTTCTTCCCTCTCCTCTCCCTGCCTGCCAGCCTCTTGGTCCCTTGGGTGCCAGCCAAGCTTCCCTCCTGCATGCTGCGGTGTCCCCGCTCTGTCCGCCCGAGGCCTTTCCTGCCAACGCTGCTCCTCTGGGCACTGGGTGCAGTGTTTTCATGGCTTCGAGACCAGGGCCTGCCTTACCAGTGAGGACAGCCCCCGAGCTTCCAACACCAGAAGGAGCTGCTTGGCGCAGCTTTCAAAGCCTCCCTTGAGCACAAGATTACCCCAAACTACCTGCCTTCCCGGCCTTGTCTCCCTATCACCCGCCCCAACTCAGTCACATGCCTCATTCCTCGTTCTTTTAAGGCCCTGCTCCCCACACAGCACCTGGCACAGAGCAGACACTCAAAATATTTTTGTTGACTTGAAACCACAAATACTCATCAGGTTGAATAAATACTGTTCTCTTCAAGGAATTGAGAGAGAGAAGGACCCACGTGTTGGGATCCAGTCAAGCTCTGCTAGGCCTTGGTTGAAGGCACCGCCCCCAACCCCCGAGGAAGTCTGGATGAGGCTGTGAGGTATGAGAGGTATCCCAACCCTCTCGCAGCCAGGAGCCGGCTGGAGAGCCCAGGGCCGCACAGAGCACAGCCTGGGCACATCGGGCCTGTCTAAGCTGCTGTAAGGGCAGCCCAGGGCAGTCTCCAGGAATCACCTTTGTCAATCAGCAGATGGAGGGGGTTGGGTGGAGGTGGGCAAAGGAGGAAAAAGTGGAGATGACTGTAATAGTATAACCAATAGCATACAATTAAAAAAAATAAACAGATTGGGAATAAAATTTATTGTTCAAATCAGGATATTCTTGAGAGTAAACTGGAAATGATGCTGGGCCTTATGCTGGGCCTAGTCGGACAGACAGGCTGGATGCTCACTCTGGGCAACCTGTTAGGTTCTGTGCTCAAATTCTCCGAAGGGTAGACAAAACATTGTTTTCTAAACATAATAACTTACTCAAACAAATAATTTAGGGCCAAGGTGGCTTTATTTTAAAAGCCAATCGTGTTGTTGAAGAAGAGGCTGTGCTCTCGCCCCATTTTGGCTACGGTCCGGGGCTGCTTGGGGAATTGTGCTGAAGCTGCGTATGCCCCTGGGCCCGGGGTTTTCTGAAAACAGAACAGAAAATGGGAACTGATGAGAGTGTGACAACAAAGCCCTGGTGCCTCCTGGGCCTGGCAGGCAAATCCCCATGGAGGGGGACCAGGGCCGCACAGGTGTGGGCGGAGACACGTGTCGTTGCAGCCCCGGGCGGCTCCGTCAGCTGCTCTCCCCAAGGCTGCAGAGTTGCCGAGAGACAGCGGACAACCTGTGATGGCCTGGACCCGCGGGCAAGGCACCTCACCTGCTACCTGCCCCACAAAGCACACTATCTCCCACAAGCAATTTGTCCCTGGGAATGCCATCATCACCCCTCAGTCTAGTAGTGAGGGGTTAGAGAGAATGGATTCCCAAGCTGACAGGCTGACCTCGAAAGCCCAAACTTGTGTGTTTCTAGTGCTGGCCCAGCATGAGCGGCGGGGTATTTCCCTGCCCTTGTCTGTGGACCACAGGGTCAGGAGTATTTGCAAGGAGTCCATGCATTCCACTTTTTGAAAGTCATCCTTTCATTTTGATGAAATTCTTTAAAAAATGATTGCGACAATTGTTTAAACAAAGCTTCTCTTCTGCAGTGATAAAATGCAAATGACTGTCATTTTCATCGACTAAGAGTTGGATGTCTTAAGGTTAGGGTTTTCCATGCTGGGGCACACACACATATTCTCGAAATCCAAAGGGACTTTTTCTTGGGTTGCTGGAGAGACCCCAGGGTCTCTGTGTGTGGTTAAGGGAAGGATTCTATTGTCAGAAAGGCCTGGGTTCAGGTCTTAGTTTCAGCTCCAATGGCTCGGTGTGACCTTGGGCCATGGGCTGCCCATGCCTCCAACAACAAACGAGGCTCTGAGGCTCACAGGAAGCCCAACACGAGAGAGCGTGCTGCAGGCCAGGCACTCCACCGCTAGCTGCCACTGCCAGTATTATCCCGTTACCACCTACTCGTCATTTCCTTCCTTCCCTGCAGCATGTTATCTCTTCAGGGGACAGTGAGAGTGGAAACTGGATTACCCTGAGAGTGGGGTGGACAGCCACCCCAGCGTGGATGAGGTCAGCTGCCTGCAGAAGCTGCTTTAAGTGACAGGATGTCTCCCTTGCCAAAAGCAGAGCAGCAGCCTGGAATCTCAGCAAGTCCTGGCCGGATGTCAAAGAAGCTGAAGCCTTTATTTTGCTATTAACAAGGAAGCAGCCTGTGTGAGGAGTCCTGGAGGGCCAGCCCTCAGATAGGTTTGTGGGCCTGCCCACCCCCAATCCCCACAAGCACCTCCCCTCAGGAGGCTGCCAGTTATGGTTCTCAGCCCCTGAGAACATCTGGCTCCATTCCCCAGCCCTGATTTCACTGTCACCATGCAAACTTCTGCTTGTCCTTGGCTTCCATGAAGAGTTCCCTATAAGGGGAGACATTCCACAGTGCAGAAGCCCTGAATGCCAGCAACCCCCCTGGTGCACACTTGAAGATGAATGCTGCCCCTTCTGGCTTCTCGATCAGTTTCCTGGGCATTTGGTTAGCATGACTCCAACCTCCTGAGGACACCCAGTCCTGTGAGCTCTGACAAAATCCTGTGGCTGGATCAGGGTGATGCCACTAGGGTATGAGGACCAGATTAAGGGGTCCACCGGCCTCCTGTTGTTGGTCTGTCTTTAACTTTACTGGCAGGGACTCCCCAGTATTCACATCTTCAGATAAAGACCATATTACCCCACACTGCAACTGGCAGCTCCAGAACAAAATCCTGAAGGCGAGGGCCTGGGCCACCACAGGTGGGGCTGGGGAGGGGTCCTGCAGCCCAGGCAGCAGCAGCACCAGCCCTCTCCTACCCACTGCCCAGCTCTGCCCCCTTCGTCATCCCCCAGGGTGGGCCTGTTTCCTTACAGGCAGAATTTGTATTTGTCTCCCAACCATCTCAAACAAGGCTACATACAGCAAGTTTGAGGGACTTTCAGACTGGGGTGCAGGCTAGAAACACCGAGGTTATGGAATTAAAACTGTCTTTTAACATTTAAAAAAAAAAAGCCACTGTTCATAAACTCCATGTTATGCTTTTGAGATCTTCCCTAAGCCTTTGAGGCTCTCACACACTCCCAGATTCTCCCTTCTTTATGTATCTCCAAGGACCTGGGACTTCTCCCTGTCTGTCCTGAGTCTTTAAAGGCAGGACAGTCACTCATGCCTTAATGGTCTCCTTTGGTTCAATAATGATGTTTCTGCCCTGACTTTTCGCTCTCAGGAGCCACACACACAAAGGCAGCTCTGGGTGATGAGTTGTTTCCTTACAGGCAGAATTTGTATTTCTGCAAATTGAACCTTTGGTTCAATAATGATGTTTCTGCCCTGACTTTTCGCTCTCAGGAGCCACACACACAAAGGCAGCCACTGTCCACAGCTTGCCTCAATTCATCAAAGGCGTTTCCCTACAAGGCATCCAGATCACAGCACGGATGGCTGATCGCTGTGCTGGCTGTTCTCACCTGGACCCATAAATCAGCTGCAGCCTTCAGGAGTCACTCTGCACCCAAACCTGGCCGAAGGGCTTGTCAGGTGTTGGAGCTCTATACCCTTTGTTGCCTTGACAAGCACTTACATATATACTAGAATTGTATATGATATCCCCCCATCCCATGACCCCTGCCCACTGCCCCCAATACACAGCCATAAAACCTACAGCTGTCATCTGTCTTTTCGAATACTTACTGAAAAGGAGGGCAAGAATCGAGGTACTTTGGATTGAAAACAAGAAGTAACAGAACTTGCTGAAGGAATGTTCAAGTTGTAATGCCCTGGTCCTGGACCTTCGTGCTAAAATTTAAAAAAAAAAAAAAAGAGTGTTTCATAATTACTAATATTTGATATATTTTAATGCCTTATTTGCCTTCTACAAATAAACACAAATCAGTGTGATACTGTAAAAAGCTGTATTTGGGCTCAGAAGATCTTATCAGTGTATGCCCCAGCACAAGTCACGGTGAAACGGGAAAAGTACCTGCTTTATCCACTCCACCTGCCTGGTGGATGGCTGGGAGACTAAAGGGTAAGTGACCGTGAAGGTCTCCCCTTATCCCTGCCTGGGCCCCTCCCCATGCCAGCAGGCCTCACTCCATACTCGCCCCTCTGACTGTTAGCAGTGACTTGCTGCTTCAAGCTGCTAGCTTATAACACACACTTACTCTTTCATATAATATCTAAGTCCAAACAAGTACTCACAGCAATTCATTGTCATAAGTACAATGCTATGAGATTAATATAAATGGATGAAGACAATATTAAGAAGACAAACATCCCAATAGAAAAATTAGCAAAAGGCAATTCCCAAAGAGGAAATACAATTGTTCAAAGAGGATATGATTGGATGGCTTTAATCTTATTAATAACCAAATAAGATCTCATTAAAAGAACAATGAGATTCTTTTTTTTGGGGGGGAGAGATCTAGAAAATTAGTGAAGATTAAAAAAAAAAAAGGAAGGGAGGGAGAGAAAGAATGAGAGAGAGAGAGAGAGGGAGGAAGGAGCCCTGACCAGTGTTGCTCAGTAGGTTGGGCATCATTCCACAAAGTAAAGGGTCATCGGTTCAATCCCCCATAGGGGCACATGCCTGGGTTGTGGGTTTGGTCCCCTGCTGAGGTGTGTGTGAGAGGCAACTGATCCGTGTTTCTCTCTCACATGGATGTTTCTTTCCCTCTCTTTCTCCTTCCCTTCCCCTCTCTCTAAAAAATAAATAAATAAAATCTATTTTTTTTAAAAGAAAGATAAAACAAAAACTTTAACCACCAGCATAGACACTCTTACTGATTTCGATGGAAGTATAAATTTGATTAGTGGTTCTGGGGCATAACGTGACAGACAATGAAATAGCTTAGAAACATACATACCCACCCAAACGCAGAGAAAGTGAAAGAGACCATTACAAGACTGCTGCAGAAACCCAGAAGAAAAGTGAGCCCGGGGCCCTGGGGCAGCAGGGAGAATGGAAACAGCCAAAACACCACAGGAGACAATGCGGACGAGGCGTTAGCCTTTTATTTCATTTTCTAGTCATTCACTTTTTTCCCTGCTCATTTTCAAATACGGGTGCTATTTGACAAAAATGAGTCTTTCTGGCATGCTCTTGGATCTGTTTCTAAATAACACAGCAACTAGGGGAAGCAGGCGGAAGTAGAGGTGTGCCGGGAGCTGGTGGTTGTTGAATGGGCACTTGGGGTTTGATATAGCATTCTGTCCATGTGGTGTATATTTTTTAAGTGTTTCTAATACAAAGTTAAAGAACATATATTTATGATTTTGACCTAGCAATGCCACTTTTAGGAATTCATCCTGAGAAAACAACTGAGAATGTGGGCAAGTATTTGCTATAAAGACATTCACTATAACATCATTTCCAAGAGTTAAAAATGAGAAACAAACTAATCCTGTGTGCCTGGTTACATACATTGCGATTACTTCATCCAGTGTTGATGAATTTTTAGGGACATAAAAACTATTCCCAAATATTCTTAAGTGAAAAATAGAAGCTTAAAAAATGTCCTTAAAAAAACTGGGAAAGGAATGTTTACTAACAGTTTTCTTCAGGTAGTAGCATGTTGAGTAAAAAGAAACATTTTTTTACCTGCCAGAATGACCACCATCAACAAACAGCAAGTGCTGGCAAGGACGTGGAGAAAAGGAAACCCTACTGTGCTGTGGCTGGGAATGCAGGCTGGTGCAGCCACTGTGGAAAACAGTATGGAATTTCCTCAAAAAGTTAAAAATGGAACTCCCTCTTGTCCCAGTGACTCCACTTCTGGGACTATGCCCTAAGAATCCCAAAATACCAACCAGAAAGCATACATACACCCCTATGTTCACAGCAATGTTACAATCACCATGATATAGAAACAGCCCGCGTGCCCATCAACACAACAGTGGATAAAAAAGCAGTGGTACAGTTACACAATGGAACACTATGCAGCTATAAAAAAGGAGGAACGCTTACCCTTTGCAACAGCGTGGACGGACCTGGAGATTATCATGCTAAACTAAATAAACCAGGCAGAGAACGGCAAATACCATATAATCTCACTTATATGTGGAATCTAGTGAACAAAATAAGCTGATGAACAAAATAGAACCAGAGGTATGGATACACGGAACAGGCTGACAGATCTCAGAGGGGAGCGGAAGTGGAGGGGACCGGAGGAAAGAAGGTAAAGGGATTAGCCAAAGAACACAGATGCATAATCCATGACTCAGACAACAGTGGGAAGTCCAGGGGAGGGGGAGGGCAGAAGCTGGGTGGAGGCGGGCAAACCAGGGGACGGGGGGTGGATGGGGGACATCTGTAATAGTATCAACAATAAAAAGAAAAAAAGTGTGCCTGTCATCTAAAAAGAGAAGAAACTTTTTGCTTATCATCACTTTCTAATTTTTCTACACTGGACTTGATTGTTCTTAAAATAATACAAACAATTATACCTAATGTATAGATGACTGAATATGGAAAAGGAGTAAAAGAGAAAAGGAGGCAGGAAAACAAGATAAAATTAACAGAAAGTTAGAACAAAAAAATGTGTCCTGTGAGATCTTGGGCCACAAATTAGTCAAAGGATTTAGCGGATTTGGCGGGACAAGCACCCAGCTGCAGGCCCTCCGCAGGAGTAATGGGCGGGGCTTCCCGTTCCTTCTTTCCTGTGAGAGGCACAGCAGTGTAATTAGGGCTCCATTCTCAATTACTCCGCCACGAATGGAGTCTGTTATTAACAGCCAAGCACAAGTCTGATAATCAAGGGATGGATGTGCCTCATAATTTTACAACCCGTGGCAGAGAGATAAAAACAGTAATGTTTTCAAACCCGTGCATACGTGGGACGGAGACTGTTTTCATATGGGATGACCTCTGCACTCCCACTGGAGAAGTCAGAGCCACCACGAAAAGAAAGGCACAGAGAGCCGAGGGGTTCCGGGCAGGAGCAGTCTGTGCAACGACCCCTTCGTTTGGACGTAATAAGTGAGTACTCTCAAGCCAGGGCAGTAGATGGGACAAAAGATGCTGTGTGTGCTATCATTGACTCCATGCCTATGACAGCCCAGCTGTCTGCAGGGTGGCCAAGAAATGCCACCATTTGCACCCTTTCTCCCCAAGCCCCATGTGGCTTTCATTCCTAAACTTCCAGCTTGTGAGCTCCTAGGGAGTGCAGGTGTTGGGCCCAGCGAAGCTCGGATGTCTGCTTGTGTCATCCAGCAGCCTCCCTGCGTGATCTTGGTCACCTGAAGCAAAAGGACTAAGGCTTGGCCCTGGCTAGGTGACTCAGCTGGTTAGACCATCATGGTATGCACCAAAAGGTTGCCGGTTCAATCCCCGGTTGTCCTGCATATGAGAGGCAGCCAGTTGATGTTTCTCTCTTTCTCCCTCCCTTCCTCTCTCTCTAAAAATCAATAAAAACATACCCTTGGGTGAGGATTAAAAAAAATGACTAAGACTTGTGGCAGAAAGAAATGACTGAATGCTATTTGCCCCCCATGTGTCAGATGAAATCTTTTAAGTAGAACATTAGGAAAGTGGATACAGGCCCAAGTCCATATTCCAGAAGCCACAGGAATGCTGTTCTAAGTGAAAAGTAATGATCGGGCCAGGGTCCCAATATGGGTGGGAAACAGCTCCAGCAGAGTCCTGGCTCCTGTCCCATCCAAGGACACGTGAGTGGGCAATTTTGGACACAGAGACACACACGCAGGGAACACGCCACATGAAGATGAAGTCAGCAATCCTGGCAAAGGTTGCCGGCAAACCACTGGAATCTCCGAGAGGGGAAAGGAGTAGAAGAAACCAACACAACTGGCACCTTGATCTTGGACTTCTGGACTCCAGAACTGAGACAATACTCATATATTTCTGTTGTTTAAGCCACTCGGGTTGTAGTACTTTGTTACAGACACTCTAGCAAATGGATCCACAAGTGTTCGGCTCATTGCTTCACTCAGCTAACACCGTACAATGTGCCGCACAGCTTCTGGGAGTTGGGAATGCAGCAGTACATGATGGTTTCCCAGTCTCCTTTCTCTTGTTCCTTGGTGTTAGAACAACTTTCAACTGGGCACATGTCTATCCAGAATAAAAACTAAATTTCCCAGCCTCCTTTGCAGGTAAGTGTGGCCACGTGGCTAATTTCTGGCCAATAGGATGGAGGTGGAAGAGATGCGCACACATTCCAAGGAGCAGCCTTAAGGAGAAGGCAGCTTGTCCATCTTCCCTGCCCTCCTGCCTGCCAGCCTGTCCCCTGTTCTCGGCTCTCTGGGACTGTGGGCATGGAAGCCATGCTTAGCAGAGCAGCACACGGAAATCCAATGCTGTAGAATTGCCACACCAGCCCTAAACTACCTACAGCAGGCACTTTGTATAAGAGAAACATATAGCCCTGGCTGGCGTAGCTCAGTGGATTGAGCGCAGGCTGTGAACCAGGCATCGCAGGTTCGATTCCCAGTCAGGGCACATGCCTAGATTGCAGGCTGTGTCCCCCAGCAACCGCACAT